>CAIGRP010012666.1:0-24386 GCA_903798385.1 Fraxinus cuspidata
TTCATTTTAGTATAATGTTTATGTTATAATATATATATTTTTTACTTTTACTAATATCGCCCGCACTGGAAAAATTTCCTGGGTCCGCCCCTGAAATAGGGACTAATTATGAATAAATTGTTACCTGAATAAATTTGGAGAATAATAATAACTAGTTGCATTCATGTGTTTGAGACTAAATTGCGTAAGAATTACTATGTATTTTAACAAATTAAAATTTACAAATCTTCTTTAAAATGGGACCAGATAATGGTTTTAAAATGGGACCAGATAATGGTTTTAATTATTTACTTTCTTAAATACAACGTCTAACTTACTTCATTCACATATCACGATTTTCACAACATTCGCTGCCTCTATAAGTTGCTTTATTTTTATAAGTTTCTCAATATTTTACAATTTTAAAAAGTGTGTTATTTGTTATACAAATTGAATGATTTCTTTCTGCTCTCATCGTACTAATTTTCATTTATTTGAGGTTTTCTATTTTATTGATAGTATATATGTACTAATTTTATTCTAAAATTCGACATTAATATGGTAAATTATATTGAAGATACAAGAAAATTAGGTTTATTTAAATGAGGACAAATGAAAGCGGTGATGATACAGATACAGTCATTATTAATATCAAAGTTTTACTGTTACATGTCAATATATTATGTATATAGGTAGGAAAGGAGACTTAGTTATGAACGGTTGGTGGGAGAAGTTTGGTTCCAAGACAATCGCCCATGCAGCTGATGTTAGTATTGCCACAATTTATAAAGCATGGTATGGATTGCTGACCTTTCGCTAGACATTCAATGCAGCAACCCACTATATCGCTCCCACAACTCGTCAAACATTGTACGTTTGGTATTTCAGGACGATCATTATTTTCTTCATCCACATTATTCCCGCACCTGCATTCGCATCCGCACGATAACACTACTAACAAGATTATCATCATGCACTTACCCATCTTATTCACAATTACGCCTAATGCTGACTCTTAAAAAATCAAACATATTTATATATACACTATTGACAGTCAGTGTTTTTCCGTTTTGAAAGATGCATCACACAGCTAGCATGATTTGCACATATAATTCATATGCTAAGAAGAAATTAAGTGTCAAAATGGCAATTACGTTAGTCATTTGCTGCAGATCCATGCCAATTGGAATTTGTTGTATTGTGCCTGCTATGGATATGCGATTTTGAAATAAATCAATAGGAAGAATTATTACAACACTGAAAATTTTGGTAAGGAAAAATAAATTTAACAACTAAAAGAATAAAATAATTTGTGCTACTTTGTTGTCTATTGTCTACAAAAAAATTCCTATGAATTCGTTACCCAACGATCAAGGATTGTATCTCAGATTTTCCAGAGTCTGAGACAAACTTTAGAAATGGGATCCCTTAGAGCAACTCCAATGCACACGCCAAAACACCATTTTGCATCATAAAATGGTTCAAAGTCTCTCCAACCTAGCTCCATATTTTGCACCAACTATTCACTTTGCACCATTTTGTACCGAGATGGTTAAATACAATTTTGCCATTTTCTTTCACTTTGCAAAAAAATTGGTTAAGGGTATTTATGTCCATTTTTAGTTAAATACAATTTTGCCCTTTCCGTTCACTTTGCAAAACAAAATGGTTAAGAGTATTTATGTCAATTTTTGTTATACATTTTTCAATACAATAAATTATTATTATTATAATAATAATTATTATTATTATTATTTTGTGCATTTTTAATAAATTTTAATAATGCAATCATTAATAGTTAGGAATTAATTAAAATAAGAATTCTCAAAAAACTTTAAAATGTAACAAACACGATTATTGAAAGTTAACACGAAGTATATCACAACAATCACATGTATACATCAATTTAGAATTATTTAAAGAAAATGATATTTTTAGTGACATGATTTAATATTTTCTTATTTGTAGTGTTTCAATTAATTGTACTATATTTTTAAAATTTATTAGTGAATTTAATATTTTTTTGTTAATTTAACGTAATTATTTATTTAGTAATTTATGTATTTGTAAAATAAATAATTTCTCAAATAAATAAATTTTTAAGAATCAAAAAATGAAGAAAATGATTAAACACTGTTCATTTAGTATAAGTTTTGGTGTAATGGGATATAGATAATTTTTAGTTTGATGCAAAATTTGTTGCAAAATGATGTAAAACTTACCTCAAATTTTGGTGTAGTATTGAAGATGGTATTTAGCAATGTCAACGAGTCGAGTAGAGCCACGAGTCGAAACTTAATTTGGCTCGAGTCGAGCCGACCAAAAGATCAGCCAAAAAATTCCGGCTCAACCCGAGCTTTCGGCTCGAGCCTTAGCGGGCCGAGCAGGCTCGGGTTTTTTTTAAAGCTTCTTGCGTTGTAGCTGCCTGCAAGCAGGCTGCTGTAACTGCAAGCTTCCTCATTTTTTTTAATTATTATTTCTTTTAATTTTTTCCTATTGTTTGATTTTTTTTATTATTAACGGGCTCGGCTCGTACGGGCCGAAATGGCCGGAGGTCAAGCCAACGCCCCAAAATGGGGCTCGGCCAGAGCCACCGAGCCTCGAATCGGCCCGACTCGGACTTTTTTCGGGCCGAGACCGAACGGCAAGCTTTTTGTCATCCCTAATGATAGTAGTTATAGTATGTATTCAAGCCTTCTCATTCATAAGAATTGTATGCAACAAAATCTATTACTTAAAACTTGACAATAACGACAAACATATTATAATAATCAAATTATTTATAATATAATTAAATAAAAAGGGTGAAAATGTTCCAAATGATTCCTTAAATATTACCAGCCATGTCCTTTATATTATAACCAAACAATATGAACGTTATTTCTATCATTTGGACAATATTTTGATCATTTTCACAAGATACGTTTAGGGATTTAGTAGCTTTCTACAAGAAAGCAGAGGAAGAGCCATGATTTTTAACTTGCACCTCATGAATAACGCCTGTTGCAGTTTGTAGAGAGAGTGATATTAAAAAAAACAATAAAATTACTTATTTATTCAAAAACTTTTGTTCATGTTTGTTAGATAAAAATCGATTTTTTAGTATATTTCAATAAAAGTAAGGATGACAAAAAAACTCGTCGGCTCGACCCGGAAAAAGCCCGAGTCGGACCGGCTCGAGGCTTGGGCCAAGCCCCATTTTGGGGCGTCGGCTCGAGCCTGAGCCAACCCGTACGAGCCGAGCCTGTTAATAATAAAAAAATCGAAACAACAGGAAAAAATAAAAACAAGATCATAAAAAAATATATATATATATATTTAGCTGTCGGTAGCTGCCTAGTTGCCTGCGTTGCAGGCAGCTTTAAAGAAAAACAATTCGACCTGGCTTGGCCCGCTAAGGCTCGAACTGGAATTTTTTGGCCGAGCTTTTGGTCGGTTTGAATCTGGCAAAAAAAAGCTCGAACATTTTTTGCTCGACTCGGTTCGTTGACATGACTAAATAAAAGTTGATGGAATGAATATATGGTTGAAAAGTCGTGAATCCCATAAAATATATACTTAAATTAATTGTTAACTTTGACTTATATTTTCATATAATTTTTTTAGTTGAACAAAGTAGGAGCCTTGTTAAAAAAAGCATAAATGTAATCAATAGTACACCAAATAGAATGAAATATGGGAAAAAATATTAATAATAAAGACGTGAAGGTATTAGGATTTGAGCCCATATCAACAACCCTCACTCTCTTCTATAAAGGAGACTAGAAATTTTACCACTAAACTAGGAAGGTTTTTTGATTAAGAATTTGTGTAAAAATTCTAAGTTAAGTCCATTTATGCTTGTTTATATGACACTTGATCTACATTGTGCTCGAAACTTATGTTTTATATTTTGAGTTAAGTTCATATTATGAGAAGTTAAAAATAGTTGATTAAATCCTATAAAAACAAGATTACATATATCCCTAAACCACTTTAAAAATAGCTTGGATATGGTTGAACCGGTATTAGGGAACATTGAGATGAATAGGAATTTCATGTGTGAAATTACTGTGCGGACCTTCTAAACCAATAAGACGAAGATTAGATGAATGTCTTAAGTTAGGAGTTGGTCGTGAAAACTAAGTGTTTAATAATGGACATCGTACCAATCAAGTATGAAAAAAGGGAAAAGCTGCCATATAGCGAAGCTACTCTAAAAGATCTCAATGAGGACACCTATTGAAAATCCCAAAAAGAAAAGTCAATAAGGAATTAAGCTAATACATGAAACAAAATACGCACAGCATAATTTAAAAAGTAAGTACATGAAACATAAAACGCGCTACATGCTTTGTTTAAACCTTGAACACTTGGTGCAAAGAACTAAACATATGATAAGAGGCAAGTAGTTTAGTTGAGTCTTAGGGGTTGAAGCGATAAAAAAACATAGTTGAATCCTTATTTGTTGAAGAGTTAACGTGTATTAGTAAAATCTATACAAACTAGAGAGGGCAAGAATTAAAATCAGCTAAGCATCAACCTAAGAATGCACCTCGAGGGGTCGGTAATTGAACCAATCATGTGCTTGTGATGTTTTAGTTTCACACACACATCGAGTTTCGCATTAAATAGGTAAAAATTAATTTCAACTATGTGATTTTGACACCATTCATAGTATTAACACGGGAATTTCAATCCAGAGACTAATGACATGTCATCTAACCAAGTTTTGATTGAATTAGGTGATAATTTGTTTGAGAGGAAAAATGTTCAAGTTTGGGGTGTTTAATAAGTTTATTTCATATATTCATTTGGATCGTTAAATTAGAATATTTGTTCATTAATTCTTTGAAAAATGACTTAATTCTATATAAATATTTCTTTGTAGGAGAGCATTGATGGTTTGGTAAAATTGGAGAAAAAGAGCAGGAAAAGGGCTAAATTGAATCAAATCCAAAGTTTAGGGACTCAAGTGTAAATAATCAAATTTTGGCTCGAAATGAAAATCAAAGACTCGAGAATGCTAGGACTCAACTGGACAAAAAAGTAAGAAAATAAACTGAAAAGAATTGAAGTAGGACGGAAATTACCTTGGAGAAAAAGTTCATGGGCCAAGTTCAAACTAAAGACCAAGGCATGCACCATCGCCCATAGGCAAGGCATGCGCCTCAACCGCTTCAAAGATTGTCTGAGGGCAGCCCTATCACTAGGGTGCCCTAGCTTAGCCTTGGCGCGCTCCCAAGTCTAAAATTGAAAAACAAAATTCGTTTCCTTGCTTTCTTTTGGTAGAATATAGAATGCAAGCTTTTGGCATAGTATAGGACCCTAGTTTTCATCATAGTTGAGCTAGAAAAGATAGATCTTTACATTCAAGAAACGGAATTGCATACTTTGGGTTGAGTTTCAAGCGAATAATTGGAGTTTTCACGTTCTTCACTACATTCTTAGCCTTGGGTGATGTAGGTGTAAATTTGATATGATAATGCTAGGCTAAGTATTCTATGTATTGGGTGGATGACAAAATTTATTGATTTATAGTTTTTAATTCAACACCGATCGTTTTTTAGTTAATTCTTGTGTTTGTGATTTAATATGCATTAATTATGCTTGTTTGGATGTTTGCAAACCATTTATATAAATAAGTTACTTATTCGTAGCGTTGGAAGGCTCAATAAGTAAAAAAACTACATATTTAACATATGCGTAATAGACATTAGGAATAATATTTATAGTGTGTGCGATCGCGTGTGATAATTCTATGATTGAATGCATGCTTTGCATATGAATTCGGACTAAGAATATGATCAAGTCGTATTAAGCATAAATTTGGTATATCTTGGAAATTAATATTAAATATTAACGGATTATCGATTATCACAAACATGTTAATCACACTAATTAACATAAGTCGAGAATTGGAACTAGACGTCAATAGGTGAAGTCCAAAATCCAATACATTCATCTTGTGATTCAACAAAACCAATCGTTATTGCTTTCATAGTTGAAATTGGAATATTAAAAAAAAAAAAAATCTGTTTTGTGTTACCACTTATCAAGTTTGGTAATAATTAATATGCTAAAGTTGAACTTTATTCCTCGTGAGACGATAACTCAACTCACTACATTTTACTTGTCAACGATTCTTTACACTTACGGGATTTTCTAGAATAAGTTTTGGCGCTTTGTCAGAGAATAATTGATTTAATTTAGTTTATTAGATTATAATAGATTCGATTATTCATTTGTTTTTAGGCTATATGATCACGAAAATTTATTTCAAAATAAAATCACCGCAAGTGTAATGTTCTCGAATTCCCATGCAATAATCAATTTTAACCTTAGTTTTACACATTGACAACACGATTAAATTTTGACGAATCAATTTTCTTATTTTATTTAACAATCTCTCTCGAGTAATGTTAAACTTACTTTTATATATGACCCAACTATATTTCTATGATGGGTGGGAACATATAGAAGTGCATGAAATTTTATGAACACTTAAAAATTCACATAAGGCATAACGGTATATTTTTATCTCTTATCGGATCCTATGACAATTTATATATGTCGAACATATTTTCCTTCTTTCGAATGCATAAAATAGGCCATCAGATTCACACAACTAATGTGTACAATAATTGTGGAGAAAAGAAAATCATATAAATTATTCAATTACAAAAACATGTTTTGAATGTCAAACATATAAAACTAAAAATTAAAACTCATATTACATGGTTCATCGTTCTCTTAACACAAAGAAATCTAGTCTAACATATTATGAAAAAGAAAATAAAAAAATAATATTGAAGAATCGACATCATCCAATATGATTCTTGAATTTATTCTCGTGTTCTTGGCTTTGATCTTCGTGTTCTTCACTTGTTCTCTGCTTCAAAAGCTCTTCAAAATATGTTATAATGCGTGTTGCTTAATTTTGGACTGCCTTATGGGATTTAAAAGATACCCCAAGATTCGTTTCCATAAGAGTCGTAATCAAATTAGGAAACCAGAAAATTTTCACCGGTTTGCCCTGGGCGGGCACCCAGTAGAAAATGGGGCGGCTGCCCAGGCTTAAAAAATGGGCCCTGTTGATGATGTTGATAGCTAACTGGACGGCTGCCCAGTTAAAAAACTTTCGCGAATTTTCTTTTCAGCTATTTTCTTCATTTTTTCTTCCATTTTGATCCTCTACATCAAAGTACTTAAATTTTAGTGCTCCAACTTTTACTCAAATGTATATTAGTCCCCAAAATTCCATCAATTTGCCAATTTATCCTTCTTTCTTTTCCAATTGCTTAGAAACGGGTTCAAAATTGAAATAAGATAAAATTAACATAAATGAAGTAGAATGAAATAATAAAACAATACAAAAGTTCAGTAATATGGCCTTAATAAGTGCACAAAAATGCACTTATCAAATTCCCCCAAACTATAACCTTTGTTCGTCCTCGAAAAAGCTAAAACACAACAAAACTTGGGAAATAAACCATTTCTCACTAACCTAAACAAATCCCCAATAACAAATTCAACGTTAAACGGCTTACCATATGCCTTAGGTTCGAATTTAAATAACACTTTTAGAAAGATCCAAACAATATCAAAAATAATTTTTTACTTATCTGATACTCGACTTAGTGTGTGTGTGTGTGTGATTAGTCAAAATTAAACTCACACCCAACTAAAGCATAACCAATTAAGTGTTGTTGACTTAATCATAATCTCAATCCTTACGTGGTCAATTTTTCCTCACACCTCTAGTGCAGAATCACTCCTTATGCTCTTCTCTNAAAGTAAATTTTTACTTATCCAATGCTCGACTTCGTGTGTGTGTGTGATTAGCCAAAATTGAACTCACACCCAACTAAAGCATAACCAATTAAGTGTTGTTGACTTAATCATAATCTCAATCCTTACGTGGTCAATTTTTCCTCACACCTCTAGTGCAGAATCACTCCTTATGCTCTTCTCTCCTATCCCGATATATTCTTCACATTTGTAGGTTCCTAATAATCTTTAAATTGCTTTTATTTTTTTCACACAAAGTGATCATAATTAGATACTTGTAAGCTTAGAAGAAAAATTTTAAGAATTTTTCAAAGTCACATCACCAGTTTCTAGAGTTCAAATCTTGAAGTCTTTACCTCTCACCTCTCACATTTGATAATCTAAATCCCCTTTTTCTTTCTTTTGCTATGAATATATTTTGATTGCTTTTTTTTTTTGACATCTTATGTGCAAGACTTCTCTTCATTAAACTTTCTAAATAACCCATATAGCGAGCTTTAATTCGATGATTCCCAAGTTAGATAAAAATAGGGCATCAGGTTTTAAATATCCCAACAAGCTTAGTAACTGGAGTCATAAAAGCTACAAAGAGAAGTGCAAGATGTATCACATTTTCTTTTGATATGGGATTCAAATTTTAACATTGGTCAGTGCCCATTTTGGACTTCTTAACTCAAACTTCTTCAACCAAAGATCTGATCCAAGAACTCCATGCCATCAAACTTCTATGAACACAAGTACTAATCTTCCCATCCCAAACTACTTTTTTAGCAATTTGGTTTCTATATAAAGGATTTGAGGATTCTATTCAAATTTAGGATAACATATCAACAATTAAATCCACATAATCAAGTCATACTCCAACATAAGTGATAAGTCAATGATGGCTATGTGCTCAAGTAAACAAGTCTAACATGGATAAGCACTCAAGTAAAAGCATAAGATACAATGTTGTCCAAATACTTACTCCCACCCCCAAACAAAAAGAGTACATTGCCCCTGATATAAAAACAAACATAAACAAAATAAAGAAGTAAAGAATCAGAAACTCTCTCGGGGAAGATGCAGATGAGTGGAGGAATCAGGCTGGTCCGACTGGTAGACATCAAGACAACTACCACTTTTCTTTATTGCCAGGCTTCAACTTTCTGTTTCAAGAATTCAAAATAAATATTAATGACAGCAAATAAGGTTTAAATAATTGTAATGTATTCACACCAAGAAGAATTCTAATCTTCTAATATTAAAAAGATTGAAATCTAGATGCAACCTTAAAAATGCATATCACATCAATGTACGCATAACGTAATGCTAGGAAGTTAACGATGAACCTAAATAAAATGAACTCAATAAGTAAAGATGCCTAAGTTACTAATGCAAATCTTAAAGTACTGCCAAAATGTGTTTAAAAATCGTTTAAATGCATGAATTTTTAAATTAATGTAATCTTTAAAATTACTTGTAATGCAATAGTTAATAAACATAAGGAGAAAGGGATACAAAAATGGGTTGCCTCCCATTAAGCGCTCGATTTATAGTCTCAAGCTCAACTTTTGCACAAATGTATCATGTCACTTTAAATATGACTTTGAAGGTCTTGCTTAGCTTGCTAACTTTGTTCCATATTGCAACTTTCTTTCAAATTTTAATCTTGTCCTTCTCCAAGTAGTATGACTTTCCCTCATCATCCGTTCCGAACTCAACAATATACACCTCAATATCCTCATAAGGTTTTAAACACAAACTCCATTTTTGAGCAAACGATGAAGTCAAGGATTCCT
Organism: Fraxinus cuspidata; assembly: GCA_903798385.1. NCBI lineage: Eukaryota > Viridiplantae > Streptophyta > Magnoliopsida > Lamiales > Oleaceae > Fraxinus > Fraxinus cuspidata. The sequence goes on from CAIGRP010012666.1 coordinate 9,531, forward strand.
CTTCTTTGAATGCTACAAGTTCTTTTTCGCCCATTATGATTATTTTCTCGATCTTTTCATGCTCCTCTTCTTCAATTGAATTTGTCTCGAGTTCAACGTTCGTGTTCAAAAATTTTGGCAAAGAAATAATGACATCTTCATGGAGAGTTTTCTCCTCTTGTTGTATTTGTAAGAAGTCCGGTTGATGTGATTTTCTTAATTGATGTCCATTAATAACCGGTGGAAGAAATAATCCCATAGGCAAATCATCCACATCAAATTGTGGTGAAAGAAATAATGCAACAGGTAAGTTACCCAGGACTAGTCATTGTTCTATAATGAAATCTCCCACAGGTATATCTCCCCCATCAATTTCTTGAACGGCCAATTGTTGTTGTCTTATGATAAAGTCCGTACAAAATTTTTGTTGAAATCAACCTTAGTTATCTTTTATCCTGCTATATTTTTCTTATATATATATATAATGAAAAAGAGGAAAAAAAACTAAAATTGAACAAAAATAACAATACAAGAATACATGTTGTAGTCCGAATTAGTGCCGAGGTAAATAAAATCAAACTAAAACACAATCTCTGGGAACGGCGCCAAAAACTTGTTACGCGAAAATATATTTCGAAATAAAATCACTACAAGTGTAAGGTTCGTTAACAAGTAATAAAGTGGATTTTGAATCCAAATATCGTCCCTTAGTTCAATTTTAAATATTTCCGACCTTAACCAAAACAAGGATAATATGATGTGTTTATAACTGAAATATATCTAACTTAACCTACTTATGCAATTATAAATGAATTAAATAAAATAAATGCAAATTATGTTGAAAGCAAGTTAATGTATTTTAATGAATAACAAACGCACTAAGATCCCGAATTCCCATGTAATAATCAATTTTAACCTTAGTTTTACACATTGACAACATGATTGAATTTTGACGAATCAATGTTCCTATTTTATTTAACAATCTCTATCGAATAATGTTAAATTTACTTTTATATATGACCCAACTATATTTCTATGAGAGGTGCGAACATATAAAATTACATGAATTTTTATAAACACTTAAAGACTCACATGAGGTATAGCTGTATATTTCTACCCCCTATTGGATTCTATGACAATTTATATATGTCGAACATTTTTTCTTTTTTCGAATGCATAAAATAGGTCACCATATTCACACAACTAACGTCCACAATAATTGTGGAGAAAAAAAAATCATATAAATTATTGAATATCCAAAAACGTGTTTTTAATGTCAAGCATGTAAAACTAAATATTAAAATTCATATTACTCGGTTCATCGTTCTCCTAGTACATAGAAAACTCATATTACATGGTTCATCATTTCCTATTACAAAGAACATATTATGAAAAAGAAAATAAAAAGAATATTGAAGAATCGACATCACCCAATATGATTCTTGAATTTATTCTCGTGTTCTTCGCTTGTTCTCTACTCCAAACGCTCTTCAAAATATGTTGTAATGGGCGTTGCTTACTTTTGGACGGCCCTAGGGTTTTAAAAGACATCCCAAGATTCATTTTTATAATAGTTGTAATCAAATTAGAAAATCAAAAAATTTTCGCCAATTTGACCTGGACGGGCGTCCTGTAGAAAATGGGCACGGCCGCCCGAGCTAAAAAAATGGCTCATGTTGATGATGTTGATGGCCGGGCGCTGCCCGACCAATATAACTAAGCGATTGCCCAGTCATAAAACTTTTATGAATTTTCTTTTTAGCCATTTTCTTCATTCTTTATTCCATCTTGATCCTCCACATCAAAGTACTTCAATTTTAGTGCTCAAACTTTTACTCAAATGTATATTAGTCCCCAAAATTTCATTATTTTGCTAATTTATTATTCTTTCTTTTCCAATTGCTTAGAAACGAGTTCACAACTGAAATAAGATAAAATTAACCTAAGTTAAGTAAAATGAAATAATAAAGCGACACAAAAATTTAGTAATATGGCCTTAATAAATGCACAAAAATGCACTTATTACTATAATCACACAATCTAATTCTTTTGTTTTTTTTAGGCGATCATCAGTTTATGCAAGATTCCGAGAGATCGAGCTCCCACCATTAGATCTCGAGATCGAAAGAACTTTCAGAAAGTATAGAAGAGAAAAATAAAAGCAAGAGAAATGGTCGAAAATTAGGATCAGAATCATATTTAGGATCTATTTCAACTATAAGAGATGGTTCGACGTAGGGCTGCTGCAAATAAAGTCACTATATTAGTAGGAGACTGTGAATCAAATGCCTAAATCAGTGCAACCTGCAATTATTTATCCACCATTTGAACATGATAACTTCCACGTCCGACCACATGTTATTACCATTTTCAAGAATCACCAGGATATTAGTTTCTTTAGGAAAGCCACGGAAAATTCACATGAACACATACATGCCATTATGATATCATGTGAAGTTATCAGTTCGAAGTATTGTCAACAAATGCATTTCGAATGCGGTTATTCCCTCATACCTTGAAAGATATCACTAAGGATTGGATCTGCTCTTTACCTACTGGGAACATCTTGTCTTATAACAACATGGTGCAAAAGTTCACTCTGGAGTTTTTCCCGCTGTCTCAAGTCCACCAAATCACGAACGAGGTTTATACATTTAAATACAAGGATCTTGAGACATATCCAGAATCTTGGGTAAGATTTAAGGATTTGTTTAAGAAGTGTCTTAATTTTGACATTCCTAAACAAGCTTATGTATACATATTCTACTATAGATTACAACTAGAATATTGTAACATGACAAATGTCTCAGCTGGTGGTTCACTTACGAAGATGGGTGTTGACAAGGCCCATAAATTGTATGATAGGATGGCAGAAAACCAATCTATGTGGCCAACCAAGAGGATACGCCAAAGAAAATAGCAGTTATTCATAGTATTGATGCGGTGACCGCATTAGCAACACAGATTGAAGTGATTACAAAGAAATTAGATAACTTATCCCAATCTATTAACAAGTACACCAGCTAACACCAGTTTACGTAGGTTGCGGGGCAAATCACACTACTGCAAGTTTCCCTTTGGCCTCCACGCATGTTACTCAGCCTGAGGATGTTAGCTACGTGTCACGAAAATGCACGGTCTATTAACAAATAGTAAAATATATTTTGAGTCCAAGAATCATTCTCACAGAGATTGTACTAGTTCAAATTCGAATTAATTTAGCCTTGACTGAAACAATAGAAATTTGTATTTTTTCTATAAATTAAATAATCTACTTATGAATACAATATCTAACTTAACTAAAATAAATGTAAGATTATAATTAAATGCAAGTTTTATAAAAATATGATGATGAAAAGCATACTAGGATCCCCGAATCCTCTTATATCAATCCCCTTTAAGCCGAACTTTATGAATTTGACAATACGATTCAATTATGAAGTCAATATTCCTAATTTGTTTAATAATCTCTCTTGAATAGAATTAAATCTATTTTTACTTATGACCCGACTATATTTTTATGACGGATGCAAACATATAAAAATGCATTAATAGATTTATGAATATTTAAAGATAACGTAAAGCATATCAATATATTTCTATCATCTACCGGACTCTACTGCAATTAACATTATGTCTAACTTATTTTCAATCTTTCGAAGGTAAAATAAGCCACAAACTCATATATCTATTGATATAATTGTAGAGAAAATTAAATCCATGTAAATCATTCAATAATTAAAAATGTACTTTAAACGTAAAAAATAAATAAAATCAAGAGTTAAAATTTTATGATATAAGTTTTATTGCAATCCTAGCACAAAATAATTTAGAATAGCATAATGTCGGAATTAAATAAATAAAAGTGGAACGAAATCATTGAAAAATTGGGGAACATGTTTAATTTTCCAAATTCCTTGTACAATTATTGATGATTAATTGCACATTGAAATTTTTGTTTTGATGTCACCGCCGTTTTCTTTTCCTTTCCGCCGTGTTTTCCAATTTTGACTCAATTCTGGCCGTGCGCGCGCACGTCCCTTTTTATTCCTACAGCAGCCGCTGGCATTTGTATATGTTTCTCAAAAGAAACCCCCTTGAATTTGAGCCCCCTGTGCGCGTATATATCTCCTCTCTGTCGCCCCATTCCTTTTTGTCCAATTAGAAGTCTAATTAATATTTCTTTTTTTTTCCCTTCCATTTCAGCTGACAATTGGAGTCCAAGTCATTATATAATTCCATTCCAAAAGCAAGTGCATGAGGCCCATTTAATTTTGTTAATTTCCATTCTAATTCCAATAGTCAAAGTTTCCAGTTGACTCCATTTCACACCACTTCCTACCAATAATTTTGTGCCAATTAGGAGTCAAAGTAGACAACAAATTCTTTTCAATTTCCAAAGTGTAGAGTTTGATCCCCAACTTTGCGTCCAATAGCCAATTAATCCTTCTTTCTTTTCTAATTCCTTCAAAGTGAGTTCATAACTAAGAACAAAAGAAAATTAACTCATGTTAAGTAGAAATTAATAATTTGATGACATAAACGTTTAATAATATAGTCCGAATAAATGCACAAAACACACTTATCACTACGCATAAAACTTTCAGATGCAGCAGGAACAACCCCCCACTCCAACACTTCCAATCCAGAGTGGAGGAATAATCCAAATTTCTCAAGGACTCACAATCACAAGGACAGAGACAAGAAAGAAATTATCATAATAGACTACCAGGGTTCCACCAGCATGAACATAACAACAACCTCAGGATAAGAAGCCTTCATTAGAAGACTTGATCTCTCAATACATCACGAAAACTGACTAACTTTTAGAACCAGGAAGCTCCTATTAAGAATTTGGAATAGCAAGTGGGATAAATAGCAGCTGCATTATCAAAAATAACTCAGGGGACTTTTCCTAACAACACAGTGACAAATCCAAGAACATGCCAAAGCTATCACTATGCGTAGTGGAGTTCAGTTACTAGAAATACACGTGAAATGGTCGCTACTGATACAGAGAAGGTACCTACCATGGGTGAGAAGCATGTGGATCTGACAAAAACACAAAAAGAAAATCAAGTCGAGTTTGCAGATAGTCCACAGGTTAAGGCAACTGCTCTCGTCAAACCTTATGTACCTCCAATTCCATTCCTGCGAAGATTGTAGAAACACAAGCTTCATAAACAGTTCTTGAAGTTTTTAGATGTGTTCAAGAAGTCGTATATCCATATACCATTTGTAGAAACCTTAGCTCAGATGCCCAGCTATGCTAAGTTCATGAAAGACATAATATCAGAGGAAAATGAAGGATAATAAAACAGTCATGCTGACAGAAGAGTGCAGTGAGAGACTCCAACATAAGTTACCACCGAAATTAAAAGATCCAAAAAGTTTTACTGTTCCTTGCAATATTGGTAACAAATATATAGATAAAATATTATGTGATTTATGAGCAAGTATTAACTTAATGCCTTTATCTATTTTCAGAAAATTAAGTTTGAGGGAGGCAAAAGCCACTACAATTTCATTGCAGTTGGCTGAAAGGTCGATCAAAACACCATAGAGGCATTGTCGAAGATATTTTGGTAAAGGCGACAAGTTTATATTCCTAGGGGACTTTATTATCCTGGATATGGAAGAAGGTAAGGACATCTATCTCATATTGGGTCTTCCATTTTTGGCTACGACATAACTTTGATAGATGTGCAAAAGGGTCAGTTGATTTTGAGGCTAGATGAATATGTACTAAAAATCAACATCTTCAAGGCATTCAAATTACAGAATGAGTCTGACTTTTGCATGCAGGCTGATGTAATTAATGTAGTAATGATAAATGCATTCAGATTTAATCACCCTCAATAACCACTTGAGGCTTGTTTGGTTCACTCTCAGGACTTGCCATCTGAAAAAGAGAAAGCAGAAAATGTGCTAGATACATGGCAGCTTTACCACCGTTCTTCAAGCAACCACGATTGGAGCTTGGTAAAAGTCTTACAAAATCTTTTCCATCCATTCAACAAACTCTAATACTTGAGCTCAAATAGTTGCACTCGCCTATGATATGCTTATTTAGGAGAGAAGAATTCGCTTTCAGTTATTATGTCGAACTCTCTTACAGAAGAAGAAGAAGATCAGCTATTGATGGTACTTCGGGATCACATGATAGCAATTGGGTAGACTATCTCTGACATAAATGGGATTAGCCATTCCTTTACTATGCACAAGATTCCAATAGAAGAGAATTACAACCTTCAGTAGAGCATCAATGCAGACTAAATCCGACTATGTATGAGGTGGTAAGAAAGGAAGTTTTGAAACTTTTGGATGCAAGAATCATATATCCTATATCTGACAGTCATTAGTTTGGTACAATACAAGTAGTACCCAAAAAATAAGGAATCATGGTGGTTCTAAATGAAAATAGCGAACTCATCCCTACACGCACATTTACAAGTTGAAGAGTTTGCATTGACCATAACAAACTCAACAATGCCACTAGGAGTGACCATTTTCCCCTTCATTTCATTGATCAGATGTTGAAGAGGCTCACATGGCATGCATACTACTATTTTCTGGACGGATATTCATGATATAATTAGATTCTTATAACACTAGATGATCAGGAGAAAATAACCTTCACTTATCCCTATGGCACATTTGCTTACAGACAGATGCCCTTGGTTTATGCTACGCCCTAGCCACATTTCAGCATTGTATGACGTCCATCTTTTTAGACATTGTATGGCTTATTATTGAGGTATTTATGGATGACTTTTTAGTCTTTAGGACTTCATTTAAGGAATGCTTAGATCACTCGGGGCTGGTATTGCAGCGTTGTGATGATACCAACTTTGTGCTTAATTGGGAGAAGTGTCACTTCATGATTCATAATGGAATTATGTTGGGACATCTGATATGAACTAGAGATATTGAGGTTGACAAGGCAAAGATATAGGTTATTGAAAAGCTATTTCCACTAGTTTTAGCAAAGGAAGTCAGAAGCTTCTTGAGACGTGTCGGATTCTACCTTCGCTTCATCAAAGATTTAATCACGAAGTCCCTATGCTACTTGTCAGAAAAATGTGTTCTTTTTCACTTTTCTAAAGAGTGTTTGGCTGCTTTCAACACTCTAAAAGAAAAGTTGGTTCCAGTTCTAGTATTGATTGATCCTAATTGGGATTTGTCATTTGAGATGATGTGTGATGTTAGTGACTATGCAGTCAGGACAATTATGAGTTAGCGCAAGGACAATATTACACCAATAATTCACTACGCTAGCAAGACACTAGTTGAGGCCCAGTTGAATTACGCTACTACAAAGAAGAAACTTTTGGCAGTGGTGTTTGCCTTCGATAAATTCAGGCTATATTTGATTGGGTTAAAGATGATTGTGCACATGGATCACTTAACATTGAAATATTTGTTGAGCAAGATGGATGCAAAATCAAGACTCATTCGATGGATACTTCTGTTGTAAGAGTTTAATTTAGGAATCCAAGTAAAAAAGATAAGTGGGAGTGTGGTTGCAGATCACCTATCTTGCTTTGATTCCCAAGAATTAGACCATATAGATGAAATTAATGAAGCATTCTACGATGAAATGCTTTTTCAAATTGGGACAACGCCATGGTATGCAAATTATGTTAACTATTCGGATGGTTTCGTCATTTCGCCTGAGTACTCGAGTCATGAGAAGATGAAAAATTTCAATGATCTTAAACATTATTTTTGGGAGATCCATTTTTCTATAGGTGGGGTCTAGATTAGATAATTCGTCGTTGCATGCCAGAAGAAAAGAAAAATTACTTATTGGAACATTGCCACCCTTCCCCATATGCAGCAACCAAAACAACAGCAAAAGTTCTACAATCAGGTTTTTATTGACTTACACTGCTCAAGGATGCTTATACTTTGGTGAAGAAATGTGATAAGTCCTAGATGATCGAAAATATCTTAAGGAAGAACAAGATGCCCTTAAAAGGCATTCTAGAAGTGGAAATATTCGACGTTTGGGTATTAACTTTATGGGACCATTCCCCTCTTCATATGGTTAGTATTATATCTTGGTGGTTATATATTACGTGTCTAAATAGGTAGAGGCTATAGCTTTTCTTATTAATGACGAACGAGTTGTGACTCAATTCCTAAGGAATAACATTTTTTCAAGGTATGACACCCTGCGAACTATTATTAGTGATGGTGGAAAGCACTTTTGCAACCGCTAATTTGTAGCGTTGTTGGCTAAGTACGGGGTTATGTATCATGTCTCGATTCCATATCATCCTAAGACTAGTGAGCATGTGAAAATCTTCATCAAATAGTTGAAAAAGAATCTTGATGCAACAATGAATACATTGCGTACAGACTGGTTAAAGAAATTAGATGATGCACTATGGTTGTGCAGAACAGCTTTCATGACTCCTATTGGCACGACCCCATATAGGTTGGTATTTGGCAAGGCATGTCACTTGCCATTTGAGATGGAGTATAAGACATATTGGGCTACACATATGCTCAATTTTGATATAAAGTTATTCGGAAAGTATAGAATCCTTCAACTCAATGAGCTCGATGAATTTAGGTTTAGAACATTGTGATAATCAATCATCAGTTGCGAGGGCACAAACTAGTATGTATAATGGTAAATCTCGATATATTCATCTGAGACATAATACCATTAAACAATTGATATCTTATGGTATAATCTCGATTATCTATGTTAAATCGAAGTAAAACACAGAGGATCCTTTGATAAAAGGACTAACATGAGATCACGTATACCATCTTTTGAGCGGAATGGGCCTAAGCCTATCGAATAAAATCACCATAGCGGAAACCCAACCTTATAGATTAGAGATCTTAAGATCTTGGTTCAATGGGACAATTAAGTTATGAAAGATTCAGAGTAAAGCACTTACTCCCATTCCTATAGACTTAAAGTGATATAATAAAAAATGTATAAGGATAAGTATATACTTTATTGATTCCTATATCTTGAAAGTAGACAAGAGATGTATGATACAATACTATAGGAGATTACCTATGTAAGTGTGAAGTGTGCCGTTTCTACGAGAGTTTGAAGCTTAAATTCTCTTAAAGCATTTATGAAACTAAGAGCTGTTTAGGGTCATAATGAGTACAACCATGAAAATCGAAGTGGCTAGATGAGTTATGGTGTTGGTACAACTGTTTTAATTTACATAAACGAGTGAATGGTTCAAGACATCGCGTTCACAAATTAGCCTAATAAATTCCATTGTATTTGACTCTGGAAGGTTCAAAGCCACAAGCCACCTATCTTGTTGCTATAACTTGTCGTTTATACTCCTTTTTGTTAGAGTATGTATATCATTTATATATTTTGAATTTTCATTCATGTGAGAGATTGTTGGAATTGGTGAAGTATAAAATCAAGGAAAAGTGACTTTCGTGTCAATTTTGGCCAAATATTTGGACTTAATCTGATAGTCAAATTATAAAAATAAATAAACTAACTTGTTCTACTAGTGAAGTAGATCATCGTGATATATTTGGAATCTCAAAATAAATTTCGGATGAATGAGAATTTGAAGTCCAAAATTGTAAAGAAAATAGGAAAAACTGGTTGGGAATATGTCTAACTCCACCGCTTGCCTAGCGCTCAAGCGACAGTCCAGCAACAGGCGAGCGATAGAATCTCTGCTTTTGGCACTCGAGCAATGCACGGGTGATAGGTGAGCGAGAGCAAAGGCTGCGACCCTTGGTAAATGTTGCTGAGTTTTGAGGTGTGTTTCTTTACTCACAACCTCTTCTCATCTATAAATAAGATACTTTGGACTTCATTTTACCCATCCAAATGATATGCAATCATAGCATAACATAAAAATTTATATTTCCTTAGTCAAAACTCTACATAAAAATCTATTTTCATTTCATTTCAAAGGAGTACAAAAGCCATATTTTGGTTCGTTGTTCTTGTGCTTTAGAGTGCTAAAAATACAAGAAAGTAGTCATTGTATTTTGGGAGATGATTGTCGTCATCCATAGACACCATTGTGAAGCAAATTCGACTTAAGGATCCTCAAGTTGAGAACGGAGTTGAAATCATTCATTTCCTTGGTGTTACTTTGTACATTTTCATTGACGTTTTGATATCATTTCCATGGTATTTATTCTTCAATTTCTTGCCGTTACGCTGTCCAATTTTGATAAGGTTGGTAAGTTTGATTTATTAAAGTTATCACTTAAATCCATTTTACAAACCACGGTAACAGTATGACACCTATGGTATAACATGCATTAAAATTCTTATGTGTGACTGTGGTAGTAAAATGTGTCCAAATATGGCATGTGAAATGCGAATGTTAATGTTTATATTGAAAATGTGACATATGAAATTTAAAGTGTGGGTAACGATATTTTTTATTATTAGTATAACAATTTGTTTCCATCATTGTGACTTTGAATTTATTCTAATTTGCAGCAATGTGGTATATTAGCGTTTACTTGACTTATGGAGGCACCATGACTGGAATATTAGTCCAAGAAGATTGAACATAAATCGAAGTCGTTGATAATGTGAAATCAGAGCTCAGCCTAAATTCTACAAAGGTTGTAGTTACGTTATAGGATAAATTGAATGAGAATGTACCTCCACTAAGAATCTTAAGCAACAACTTAATGTGATATTTGATTTTAAAAATGTTTTATAGAGACCAATCAAGATATCCTTATAATATAGATTTTTGCCAGTAGAAGATGGGCTTGGTCATTAAATTTTATCCATTATAGTCTACAAGCAATAATTTGATGATGGCATCGCCTATAGAAATGTATTCACTACAAAATATTACTTCAGATATATGTGGCTCCATGAAAATTGTCGAAGAAAAAATTAACAATTAGAGGTCACAGTAGTATTACATCCTGATGCAAATGAAATATCATATGGTGAAGGCGTTCCACAAGGATGTTCTTAAAACAAATATTACATTTTATGAAATTCAAAATCAAATCGAGTTTAGGGTTTTCATGTCAGACAAGAAGGAACAAGTTCTTTGGTGTTTCGAGAGTGAATGCAGATGATCATTTACCACTTCAAGATTGGAAAAAACAAACAGGTTCAAAATTAGGGAGATGGAGCTTACTCACACATGTTGAAAACTGATACTTTTCAAAACTCATTTTCTATCAAATATTCTTCCATAAAATAATGTTATACGTTAACCATACATTCTCCAAAAATCACTAATCCAAAATGCAATTTTCCTTGAAATCTCATTTTAATAGAACCCAAATAGAGGGCTTAGTTTGCACCAGCATGTTTCATTCTCCAACTATATGTTAAATTATATCTCAGCAAATATTGTGTAGTTGAAGTCGTATGGAACCATGACTCTAGTTGCATCACGATCCCTATAATCTCGAGACAATTCCTATCTTCCTCCGTAGCAGAACATACCCTAAATGAAGCCACGTTTACTACAAAGTACATAACGATATAAAGCATTACATTTTCAGTATTTTATATCACTCAGATTAATAATACAATTTCAAAACCAGTTCGATTTATAAAATAAAATTTTCAGAAAATGATATCAAGTCCATGAACACCTCTAACAATAAACGAAAAAACAAAATTTGAACTTGTAGTAAGAATAAAGCTATAAAACATCAATTGCCGATTCACCTTTATATATACATCGTGGAACTCATCACTATTAACAAAAGAGTAATCTCTCCTTTCCAATTAATTTTTTTCATCTGGTTAATTAATGCAGCTAGATACAGAGTTTGAAGAGCACAAACTTAGTTGAACATTTCTCAGGCTTCGTTAATGTACTTAGTAAATTAGATTGTCTTTTCTGGGGATTGTTATGTGGAATGAACCAGAAAAATGATAAAACACGAAACCCTAAATCCTCAAGATAAGCTAGTTTAAGCAGCGCCACAATTAGAATTTACATATTTTGAAATTTTGCTATGTCCCATTATTTTCAAAATACATTTTTCTTTCTCATATTTTCTATCACCTTCATTAAAATAATATTACACGCAAATCCAAAACTTTTTCTTATTTTTTAACCAAGTATTCTACATCAAATCACTATTGTAAATTGCATTTTTTTTTTTGGGCAAAAATGGGGCTCAAACGTGCTTTTAATGGTANAAACTTTTTCTTATTTTTTAACCAAGTATTCTACATCAAATCACTATTGTAAATTGCATTTTTTTTTTTGGGCAAAAATGGGGCTCAAACGTGCTTTTAATGGTACATATTATGTTCTATGTTTTAGTTTTTAATAAATGTATAATAGAAATGAGTTAGGGTCCAATTAATATGGATATTTTCTACGTTCCATTTGTTGGAATGCTGAATAAGAATTACTCAAAAATTTAAAATCTTCTTTAAATAAAAAATTCAAGATTGTTACTAGATGTTCACGTTTATGTTATAATCGAGCAATAAAGATTTCGAATGTACCAAAATTCAATAATCAATTCGAAATATTTCCACAAATTTTTTAAATCACGAACTTTTATCTTTCTATATCATAAACTTTCAGTTTTTAATTTCAAGAATTTGATGCTTCCAACCTCTAAGTATTTTATAGTATTCTCCAAAATCAAGACTATACTGGAAGATGTGCACATTCTTTTAGTTAAATCAAGAAACTAATTCCAAATTGAAAATATTAAGAAAACATTTTTTTCAATCTAAATTCAGACACTATTAAATAATTTATTATTATGTTGTAGGATTCTTTGTTCCATCATTAATCTATACATAGAAATAATAAGAGTTTTGATTCTTGTTTAATACTAATTTCAATTAGAATCCAAACAGAAGTACCAATTGAAGTCCATATAAGAGGTTCAACATAGTACAAATCTAATTAGTCTATAGCTATTTAGGGCCTGTTTGGGCCCCTTTTTAGTATAGAATAAATTTTGTAATAGTAGATTAATAGAGAATGTGTGATCAAAGAAAAATTTTTGGGTTACATTTAATATTATTTTATTGAAGAATGCGTGGTTGAAAAGAAGAAATAAAAAAATATATTTTGAAAAAAAAAATGAGGATCAAACAAGGACTTAATTTACAAGTATAGTCCTATAATAATAATAATAATAATAATAATAATAATAACTACAACAACGTTTATAGCAATTACCATTAAGATAAAAACATTTATAGTATTGCAATTAAGCTCAAAACATTCATTGTAATTGTAATTAAGTATTACATTTAACTATTTATGTGATAAAGATAAATCACAAACCTAAATAATAGATCGATCAATACTATAACCTTTCACTGCAAGGTGCCAACCCATATACGATTATGAAAAAATAATTTATGATCAAAATATAAGTTGTATCACATTATACTTCTCAATATGAATACTCAGTTTATATTATTGCAAGTGATCACGACACTTTAAAATCACAATTTATTTATTCTGAAATATTATTTTATCACAGCAAACTATACTATAAGGGTACAAAACCTAACAAATCTCTTATTTTAGCTAAAGTATATATGATGTCTTGCAACCCCATATCTTGCATATGCTCCTAAAAAGTTCAATCGATAAACTCTTAGTAAACTAGTCCTTGAAGTTATCCCCCAATAGCAATCTTACTAACAATTACACGTACTCTACCAACTATCTATCTCAAGAGATGATATTTCTGTTAAATATTTTTACTCATCTAATAACTCTATGTTATTTAGCATTTGTCACTGTCCACTATTATCACAATACAATGTCAAGAGTTGTACAAATGCAGGTACAACCTCGACATAGTTTAGGAATTTCTTAAGTCATATAGCCTCTTTATAAGCTTTACAAGCTGCCAAATCTTTGAGCTCCATGGTGGAATAAAAATTACACTATTGATTGATACTTCTTCAAATAATGGCTCCACCACCAAGTGTAAACAACGATTCTGATGTATACTTTTGAGAGTATTTATTAGCCTATAGTTTGAATCAGTACAACCCATGGGAACAAGATTCAGTAAAGAGTAAACTAGAATATAATTCTTTGTTCTTTGGAGATACTTAATTATATGCTTTACAACCATCCATTGTTCCCAGTCTAGGGTTAGATTGATATTGACTCACCATACCAACAATATAACAAATGTTATCTACTGTCGATGGATAAGATTTCATGCTCGTGTGCTCTATCTCTTCAGGAGTCTAAGAGGACTGCTTCTTAGAGAGTTGGATTCATGTCTAGAGGGAAAAATCACTCTTCTTGAATCTTACATGAAAAAAATTATAAATATCTTGTCAATATATGAAACTTGAATAGAGCTATCAGCTTGTTCTTTCAATCTCTCAAGATCTGAATGCCTAGAATATAGCTAGTTCCAACTAAGTCTTTCATATGAAATTATTAGACCACCACACTTTTGTAGAAGATGAAGATCTCACATTATTCCCAATGAATAGAATAACATCAACATAATGTACCAAGAAAATCACAATTTTGTCCTTATCTTCTTATACATCTTATTCGTTGAAGTTTTGATCAAAACCAAATCTATTAGTCACCTCGTCAAATCTCAATATTAGGATATCAATGCTTGTTTTCATCTATAATGGACGTTGCATCCATATCATCCATTACCTCCTCATATGAAACCTGATCATCAACTTGGACCTCAATATCTGTTTGGACCTTCTAATCAACAAGTACCTTAAGATGTGGCTTGATCACCCTCTTTGTCTAAAAGGCAGTGGATCTTGGACTATGGCACCAATTGGAATTGTACTATTTTCATTTTAATGCCAGTATCACCAGAGGTGACGTCATTACCTTCAATGATTTCCTGATATAATATGTGTGTGTGTGTGGGTGTGACAACTCATCTTTCCCACTCAGA
>CAIGRP010012673.1:4830-32273 GCA_903798385.1 Fraxinus cuspidata
TAAAAAAAAAAAAAAAAAGAACAACGAATATGCACCGTGCTCAGACCACTGGATCGCATAGAGACGCCTTCGCTGCGGCACGCTATGTAGAGCTGCCCCATCCGTGGGCAGAAGTATCGTGCTGTTGTCGCGCCTCAACGCCGAAGTGCCATCTCGTCGAAGTGGAAGAGATAGAAGAAGTGAGAGAGAAGATAAGGTGAGGTGAGGGTAGAGAGAGAAGAAAATATGTAAATAATTAGGGTTTTGGTTGGGTGGTTATATATGCGTACTAATTTGACTTTGTAATATAATTATTAATATTAAAATTTTTTTAATTAAAATTTGATTTTTGAATAAACAAACTTTGGATATGATTTTTGAAATTGGATCTTAAAACATTTGAATGGGTGTAATTTTCTCATAAAAATATCTAATAGGCCCAAGTGCTTAAAATCGGATGGGGAGTTGTGAGGCTTCAAACAAAATAAATTCTGATCACCTACCAGCCCAAAATTTTATGTTAGATTAGCCTCATTAATTTCTCCAAGCTCAAACCCATGGCTCTAGATTTTTCGACCAACTGGGAAGTTATTGGGCCCAGGAAAAAATGAACTTCCAAGCCCAGTCCAACATTACTTTGAAGTCGGAGACAATGCTGGTTCCCTCAATACTTTGCTTCCAGAGGTTTCACGTGGCTAATAAAAGCTTTGGGTGAGAATGGCTTCTTCCAAAAATTTAATATCTGGCCAAGGATCACCAATATGCCGATTTGTGAAGCCATGGAAGGAAATTTATGTAATAACAACTTGTAATATTTATTTACTTCATCTTTGCATTGCAAAATTATGATTGGGAAAGGATGGAAGTCTATGTATAGTTGCTTGTTTCCAAAGATGATTTTGAGAGTTCCATCAGTAGTGAGAAATGTTGTAGGTTTTTTTCCAAACCTCTCTTATTCTAGCTTTGTTCAAGACAAAAGGGGAAGAACTTTTTGTTTGACGGAGAATCGAGCTGGAGAGAATTCCCGTTGAGCTGGTCTTTGCCAAATGCTCCAACACAAAACATTAATAATGACCTCCATTATCTTTCAATTTCATGGTAGGTTGGTTTAGTTTGCTAATCTCCCTTTCCCGTAGCGAATTTTTCTTCTATATTTGTGCCGATTTTCTCAATTTTCATGCCGGAAAATATCCATTTTCAGATCATCTTGTTGTGGCATTTTTACTTCAATCTTTGGTGACTGGGTTCCTTGAATTTTTGGTTGGGGAAGTGCTCGGTATCACTGTCCTTTCAGTGGCTTTTTTAATGTGGCGAGAAGATGGTTAACATACCATTATCACATCGAGCGTCAATCTATTGATCTCAAAAAATGCCCTAACAAAATCCTACGCAAATATCACCTGCACACTCGAACACTTCGTTGGAGGCAAAGGCCGCCAGTCAAGAAAAGTACTTCAGCGGTCAAGTCAATAGTCCAAAGAATAAAAAAAGAGTGCAAGAAAAGAAAATTTGAATAGGGTAAGAGAATTCATACTTTGATGAATAATGAATTCATATACATACAATATGTATGTATGTATGTATGTAAAAGAGAAGTGGAAATGGGCCAAGTGGGTCGGATCCAATTTTAGATCCAAAAATATATTGTTTGATTAAATAGGTTCAATCTAATTAGATAGTTGATGTTGAGTCGGCCAATGTAAGGCTCCCTCTGTCACGCGTATGTCACGTAATTCATAGGTATAACATAATTCATATTTTTAGAATCACAAAATAGGCATCTTTTAATTAATCAAATGAGAATATAAATTAGATAGTGTGTAATTTTCTTTAAAAAAAATGACACGGTGTATCAATTTCAAATTCCATCATCTTAATTCATATGCAAGACAAATAAAATATTAAATTATATCAATTTTTATTGTAATGTAAAGTTTGAATTCATGTTCATAAATACATTTTACAAACACCCCTTTAATTGATTCGAAATTGAATTTTCATATGTACTAATTTAAAAAACAAATCCCTCAAAAATATCAAAATCATAATTACAAAAATATCATGTAATACAGAGGATAATTATATGATTGGTCACTCAACTTTACCTAAAGTTTTCGTAGGATTACATAATTTCAAAACTTTTCCCGTTAGTAACTAAACTTTACGAAATATAATATCATCCATCATCCGTGATTGATGTGATTATATTTTGTGAAGTTAAGTGACTAATGAGATTACATTTTGTAAAATTTAGTAACTAACGAAGAAACTTTTGAAGTTCAGTTACCTCTTGAAAGTCTTACGCAAAGTCCAATTACTAATCAGGTAATTATCTCTGTGATACAACAGTTACAGAAAGTTCAAAAATCAGTAGTTATCAAGAGAAATTAGCTTATAATTGTTTTTTAGAATAATTATGAAATTCATAATCTTTTACTAAATAATCAAACAAAATCTGAAATATTTGAATCAAAATTCAGAAATTCCTAACATGGAGATTTATGTTCATTATTTATAAATTTTGAGAAGAATATACACAAAATCCTTTAAAAATGTAGTTGGAGGAGTCGATGATTTGTAGTTTTGATTCGTGGTAATCTTTTTTATTTTTTTATTTTTGTTGATTTTTTGGTGGTTATGTTTCGTTTTTAGTCCTTTTCTATACCTTCTGTTTGTGATTTGAATAACGATGAAGCAAAAGTATTTGTATTTCAATCCCATCTTTATATAGAAATTTTAAAATATCCCCAATTTTAGATATGGGAAAATTGCTCCAAACCCTATGTATAAACGGTACTATTTAAAAGGAACATTGTCCAGCTTAATTTCGCAAATCAGGTGATAGGTGATAATATATATTTATTAAATTAATTAATACATTATTGATATGGAAATCGTTTTATCACCATTTCTCTCACTACTTAATCTTTTCTTATCACAGAAACAGCCTAAAAAACAGCTGGCTCTAACGACAAAAGGAAGAAGAAAGTTTACTTTGGCGACTGCTGCTGTTTTGGGTCTTTGAAAAAAACAATAATTCTCTTCATCAGCAAAGTCACAAAGTTCGGATATCAACACCGGTGCGAGTAGCCTAGCTCGCTACGTACAACTCATTTCGTTGCGGGCAACAACGACTCGATCTACTTTGGGGTGATTTCTTGGGGTTGTGGATGGTGAGTTTTGGTGTGGTTTTTATTGGTGATGTTGGTTGTTTTGTAGTTGCATATGGTGGTTGGTGAATTGGTGACGGATGTGGTGGTTGATGGATGGTGGTGGCGGTGGCGGTGGCGGTGGTGGTGATGAATTGGTAACGGTAGCAGTAGTGGTGGTGGTGGTGGATCTAGTTTGTAGGGTAGAGAAATAAGAAGTGGGAAGTTCTTTGGAAGTGTAGCATATGGATTAAACTGTGGTATTGTGATGGTGGTACCAATGGTGGTGATATTCGATGATGTTGACCATTTATATGTTAATTGTGACTCTTTATAACTAAGTATGTGTTAATTTTGACTGGTTGTGACAAAGTCTGTCTTCATTGTGACTGTCTTTGATTATATTTGTCTTAACTATGATTGTACGTGATCACATGGTTAATTTGGTCACATACAACAATAAATTAGATTGATCTGGTCACAGACAATCACACTAAAGACAAATTTGGTCACAGATAACACAAGTCTTATCACAAATAATAAAATTTACATAGATATGGTCAACTCCAACACACTATCATCACCTATAATGCACCACTACTGCCACCACACAATACCCAAAATGTTACTATCATCTCACCACTACCACCACACAGATCAATTCCAATGCACTATCATCACCTTCAAAGCACCATCACCACCACCACACAGATGTGTTTCCTAAACACAGTTGCTACCTCATCACCATCATGCAGGTCAAGTCCAACACTTCAACATCACCTGCAATGCATCACCATCACCAACGCACCACCAACTCTTCGTAAGGGATCTCAATATAGCTGCTTTCATTTAGTGTTTGCATATATTTATATAGAATTTGAATTTATAGATAGAGAAAGTTTGTATATGAAGAAAAAGAGAGTGTGTTGTGACAGAAAATATCTTTGCAATTGGAGGTGAGGTGGCGTGGCGTGGCGTGTCATGGCATGGCGTGGGAAAATAATGTTGCGGTGAAAATATATATATATATATATATATATATATATATATATATATATATATATATAGAGAGAGAGAGAGAGAGAGAGATGCGCATTGTATATTATTTATTATATATATATTATTATATTGCATTTTATACTTGATTTATTGCATTTTATACTTGATTTTTGAAACTATTTTACAAGATTGTTAGTTGTGAAATATGATTCTTATAGCCTAGTACTTGTATATGTTTCCCTTTAGTGATATTGCCCAAATGAATTTAAAAAAAAAAGCCCAAATTGCCAAATGGACTTACATGAACAAAATGACATTTTTAGAATATGTCCATGATTAGCACTTCATTTACACTTTTGTACAACTAACATTTGCTCACTAAACAAACCAAATTAGTATAACAAAACCATATAAAACTCTTTCAACAATACTAATATATTTATGGTTATTCTTGTAGTAATGTGTTTGATTGATATTATTGAGGAAATAATATATTTTAAATAGTGATATGAATTTAAATATGTTATTTAAAAAAAAAAACACACAATATCTTACATGTGTGTTTGAGTCACATTATTTTGAAAGAATGTATTTTGGAATAGTAGATTGATGGAGAATGTGTGGTTGAAAAAGAAGGAAAAGTTATTGATGTGATGAAAATATTATTTTATTAAAAATGTGTGGTTAAAAATAAGTTTTGAAAAAATGTATATTGAAAAAATGTGTGTCAAACATGGGCTAAGTGATATTGGTGTATATGTATGTGAATTGCAAATTATAATTTGATTGACTTAAATAAAATAGAACAAAAAAAAAACATACTTGGAGTTATTAACAAATCGACTTATTTGGAATGGAAAAATGAATTGCAGAAATGAAGAACGAAACAACGAAATAGTATATCAAGGCTAGTGTTAACACACTATGCGTTTGAGATGAATTTGTCCCGTCAAGGTGCTCACATTATCTTGACAATCATCTCTCAATATACAACGATTTTTCCTTGCAGTAGATGTACTTCAAACTTCAAAACATCAAAGAACTCGAAAATAGATTTTCACTCTCTACTCGAATGATTTTTCATGCAAGACAAACAATGATTTTGGATTTTTTTTATGCAATGTAATCAAATCATATGATGTGGAATGATTTTGGACTATCAAGGGTGTCCAATTTATAGAGGTTGAGGTGTTGTGGCCGGAGAGACATACCTCAAAATTCAGCTAGTTTCACGAAGAGACAACCTTTCAGACTGCTCGCTAACCGCCCACCACACCGCTCGAGCCTTTTTTCTGAGACTTGGCCATTCGCTACTTGCAAGGAGTCTACTTGAGCGGTCACATTATATCACCATTTTTCTGTTTTTTCAACCTAACTTTAGAGCATTCATTCGAAATGGATTTTGTGAATCCAAATATACCATGATTAGTATATTCATATGCATAAATTGACTATCGGAACCTACCGAATACTTGGCCAAATTTGATACAACATCAATGTTTTATAAGCTAATTCCAACAATCCTCCACATGAATGAAAACTACCAGAAATGCAAATGATAATGTAGACACTAGTAGAGAGTACAAGCAAAAAAGATATTGTATGAGGAGAGGTAGCCTCTGGCTTTAAACCCGCTTTAGCCTCTGTCTAATTAGTGAACATGATGTCTTGAACTATTTAGCCGTTATTGTAAACCAAGATAATAGTACTTACATAACATCCTCCCTAACAATTTCGATTCTCATAGTTTGTTCATTTTGGCCTTAAATCACTCTTGGGGGTTTCATATGTATTTTAGAGAATTTTAGCCTAAAAAAATTCTCGTAGAAGCAATCCCACTTCACACTTATATAGGTAACCTCCTGTTGAGAGTATTCTGTCATACTTCGCTTGGCTTATTCAAGTTAAAGAAATCATTAAAATCATAACTCAACCTCAAACATTCTGTAGAAATAACTTTTATTATCATAGAAATGAGTAGGAAATAATTCCTATGCAATCTGTATAACTTAATTGTCCCAATAAACCAAGATCTTGAGATCTTCAATCAATAAGGTTGGACTACCACATTATAAAGACTCTTAATTAGAATGCTTTAATCACATTCCCTCCGATAGACAATATACTTGATCTCTAAGTAAAGATTTTGTAAGTGGATCCACAATATTTTCCTTGGATTTCACATAATCAATGAAATTAATACTATTTAAGATCAATTGCTTAATAGTATTGTGTTTACATACTATTTTGTGCTATTTCAATAGTCAATTGACTATCACAATGTATTTCTATTGCAGATACTGATTTAAGTCAACATTTAAGAAGTTGTGAAGCCATTTTGCTTCTTTTCCAACTTTGTCTAAAACTATAAACTCCAATTCCATCATAGTAAAAATCTATTCCAAATTTTAACATAACTCTTAGATATTTAAGAACCATATTCAATGTCTTCCAAGGATTATTGCTTGGATTACTTGTGAATCTACTATATCTAGACGAGTACAGTCAGATTACCTATAACTTGTGAATACTTTAGGTGTGACACTGGTTCAACCTTATTTTTGACTAACTGTAAATATAGTTGGGCAAAAACCAACGCAAAACTACTTAAACTGACCAACCTAACCTAAATCAATTGATATGTGATTTTTAGTTCAATCGGGTTAGGTTAGAAAAGAAAATTTGAGGTTGGATTGGGTTGGGTCTCGAGTTATGATTTAAAAACCCAATCCAATCCAACCCAACTCAACCCGATGAATTAAAAAAGTTAATACCTAAATAGCAAAACTTATACTTATTTTGCTAAGAGAAGCTAGAAAAGGAGTCTATATAGACTAAGGAAAGATTCAGAGTCTTATTGAAACGTTCCACCATATAACTAATTTAGTGTGGTGCAATAGTTCGGTGAAGGTAATACTACTAAATAGAGGTCTCTAATCACTATAAATACATTACTTTATTGTATTTAAAAGGTACACAATTCTCAATTTATTTACTATTTTGTATGATTAGCACTTTATTGTACGTCGAGTTGTCCAAGGAGTGATCTAACTTCTGACTATAACAAAAATGATAATACCTATATAAAATAAATTAGAGACTAAATGATGTGCTAGTTAAAGTACTCAAGCAACTCAGAAAACTATTTGTGTGTTATTTGAGCATGTTTGGCTAAGTCTAGATATTTATAAGTAAATTTATTCGTAAGTGAACTTTTCAAACTCATGGCACATGCTCTAATTCCCATAAAGAATAGCGTAAAATGCTCTAGTTCTCATTAAAATAGCGCAAAATGGGGGTTGGGTTGGGTTTAAATCATTAATTGGGTTGTGTTGGTTTAATTTTAGATCAAGCCGACTTTGCTTCGTTGGGTTCGGGTTGGATAAAAAATCGACCCAACCCAACTCCAACCTAAGTGTAAACTTAAATCAATTGGGGTTTTTATTGGAATATCATCATGTTTATTTAATATTTTAAGTAAGTTCTCAATATAATGAGATTGGGAGAGAACAACTACATCAGATGTTCTATAAACTTAATTCCTAATATAATATCTGTCACACTTATATCCTTCGTGACAAAATATTTTATCAATATTTTCTTATGTTCATGATGATATCACTACCATTACCCATAATTAATATGTCATCAACATATAGACATACAATTACATATGACTTAGGTGTAGTTTTATGTATACACATTTTTCACACTCATTAATTTTAAAATCATTTGATAACATTGTTTTGTCAAACTTTTGATATCATTGCTTTGAAACTTGCTTCAACCCATGAAGTGACTTAACGGTTTGCACACTTTCTTTTCTTGGTTAAGAGCAGTGAACCCTTCAAGTTGCTCTATATATATTTTTTCTTCTAACACACCATTCAAAATATTGATTTAACGTCCATTTGATGAATCTCAAGGTTGTGCAGTGTAGCAATTGCAATCAAAACTCTAATCGAAGTGATTCTTGTCACATATGAGCATGAATCGAAAAAATCAAAGCATTCTTTTGTATATAGCCTTTTGCGTTCAATCTGGCCTTATATTTATCAATAGATCCATTCGATTTCAATTTTTGTTGAAAATCCATTTACACCCTAAGAGCTTATTTCCAAGGGAAGAATCAACAAACTCCCAAGTAATAGATTCTTTTCAACGTAGTGCTTCTGGAGTAGACATTGTTTCATCAAATGTCTAAGGATCATTTTTTACCATCTATATTAAAAAGTTAGGACCATATGATATCGATGTTCTAGCCCTTTTTACTATGCATTAGGTTTTCATCACTTGGTAGAGTACCATTTGCAGTTTCATAAGTTCGATTGTTTGAACTTATTTCTTACTTGTCTTTGCATGAAAAGATATTTTCGAAAAATGAAGTATTTCTCGACTCAATAATAGTGCCTTCATGTATGTCTTGTTATCAAACTTATGAGCAAGAAATTGAAATGCACTATTATTATTGTCGTATCCAATAACTATACAATCATTTGTCTTATACCCAATTTTAACTTGCTTTTGATTTTGATATTTCTACCTTATCGAAACACCCCCAGACTTTCAAGTATTTTATAAGAAAGTTGATGAAATTTTCATAATTCATATGAATTTTCATCCATCTTCTTTTAAGGTATTCTATTAAGGATGACATTTGTTGAAAATATAGCTTCATTCCACATGTTTTGTGGTAGACATGAACTTATCAACATCGCATTCATCATTTTCCTATTAGTTCTATTTTTGTGTTCAGCGACACCATTTGATTAAAGTGTTGTTATTTGATGAATAATGGCATGTTTCTAGAACAGGATTCTTTAAACAATGCACAGTCTTCTCATCCTCTATCATGTCAAATATTTTTTATTTGTTTACTGAGTTGATTTTCAACTTCAATCTTATAATGTTTGTGAATATCTAGGGCGCATTCTTTGCTTCTTAGCAAGTAGACATAACGATATTTTGTACAATCGTTAATAAAAGTAATGAAGTATTTTTTCTACCTCTAGTTTGCACAAATTTTTAAGTCAAGTTATCACTATAAATTAATTCTAAAAGTGAAGTGTTCCTTTGAACCAAATGAAATGGTGTTTCATCTAATTTTGCCTCAGCACAAATTTTACATTTGTGATTAAGATAAAATTTTAAGGAGGGTATTAAATTAATTTTATAAGCTTCCACATGGATTTAAAATTTGTATGTCATAATCTACTATGTCATAGACAAGTCAATTCAAACATGTAATCAGAATTTAAAGTTTTATTTATATTGCTTAATTTGGGTACAATATTAAGGACGTTCACAAAAATATCATTTTCCCACATAAAACGCATTCTTAGTGAGTACAAATTTGTCGGATACATAGTTCAACTTAAACTCATTTCTACAAAGTAGAGACTCAGATATAAGGTTCATACAGATGTTTAGTAGACAAGCACTATACCGAAAACCATCTTTAAATTCACTTTCTCTTATCCTTCAACGTTCGAACTTGCAGAATTTCACATAAAAATTGTTCTTCATTAAATTCTTTGTAGTTTGAGAACATTACCTTGACGGCACAAATATGACGTAGCATCATATCAATCCACCATTCTCTTAAATTTCCAATGTTGTTATATTCGGAAACAACTGCAGACAAGTTCATATCTTGTATCCCTTTGGATTTGGCATCTCATTTAATCACATTTGCTTGTACATTCTTCTTTGGCTCGTGACATTCAATTGCATGATGTCCCGCGTCCCTACAGTTAGAGAAATTGCCTTTGAACTTTTTAGCACTCTTATTATTGTCTCTCTTTAGTGCATCACCCGAAAGTTTTCTCTTTTTGTTGATCCTCGAATCAGATTCCACTTGGTTGGTCTCTGCTTGTCCAAATTGAACTCCAAATTTTCTTTCGATCTTTCTGTTGTCTTCTTATGTCCTTAGTTGGATAATAAATTCTTTCACGTTCATTTCCTTGTGTTAATGTTTGAGATAAGTTTTGAAATCATTCCGTAAAAAAGTAAGTTTCTCGATTATTGCAGCAACCTGGAATGATTTAGTCAACGTCATTTTCTCAACATGTATGTCGTAGAGAAGAACCTGCATTTTTTGCACTTGGCTAATGATGATTTTGGAGTCTGTCATTTCGTAGTCAAGGAGCTTTTCGACGATAAATTTCTTCGTGTTGGTATCCTCCACTTTGTACTTTTTTTTCCAAAGAATCCCAAAGTTTCTTTCCACACTCCATAGCTCTATACACACAGTAGAGAGTGTTGTCCATTCTATTTAGTATGTAGTAGTTTTGCATAAGAAGTTCGAGTGCTTCCATGTATCTAACGCAATAATCGATTCTCGATTATTCTCTCATTTTTGTACGGTAGGAGGATCTTCAATAAGAAACGTTGTCAAGTTTAAAATGGTGAGATAAAACATCTTTTGTTGTCATTTTTCGAAATCCCCACCCCTGAATTTCTTCAATTTTTCTCCATGTGGTATAGGAATAGTTTGAAGCGGTATAACTATCGGTAGAACCGCACTTGTTATACCATTTGTGGTTGACAAGAATTAGTCCCAACAGTATTCATTTTTGTTACGAAAATAGACGTTTAAACAACAAAGTGAAGAAAGGAATAACCACGTCAATGCTTATTCCAAAAGATGAAGATATTCAAATTATAACAAGCAAAATGACGAAAATTCGTTTTAAACGTGTTGGTGTGTATGTGTGTGAATTGAAAATTATAATTTGATTGACTTGAAGAAAATACAAAAAAGTAAAATTATATAAACAAATCCACTTACTTGGAATGGAAAAATGAATTGCAGAAATGAAGAACAAAATAATAAATCGAGGCTAGAGTTTAACACTATGTCTTTAAGACGAATTTGGCATGCCTAGGTGTTCACGGTGTCTTGACGTCCATTCCCCAAGATACAATGGTTTCTCCTTGCCCTAGAAGCACTTCAAACTTCAAGGAATCAACGAACTTGAAACTGGATTTTCACTCTTTGCTTGAATATTTTTTAAAGAAAAAGAATACTTTTGGAGTGTTTTTATTCAATGTAATCAAAGCATAAGATATAGAATGATTTAGACTATCAAAAGTGTTCAATATATAGAGGTTGAGGGGTTGTGGTCGAACAGACGCCCCAGAATTCAGCAGATTTCATGAAGAATCATAGCCCTTTAGGCCGCTTGCTGACCATCCACCGCACCGCTCGAGCATCCTTTTCAAAGACTTGACCGCTCGCTGCTCATGAAAAGGCCACTCGGGCGGTCAAGTTATATGAACCTTTTTAACTTAACTTTGGATATCAATTTCTCGTTCATTTAGAACTGATTTTCTAAATCCAAATATATAATGATTATCTACTTGACGAGTAGAACAAGTTAGTCTATTCATTAGCGTGAATTGACTATCAAAACCTATCCGAATATTTGGTTGAAATTGATAGAAAATCAACGTTTTATAACCTAATTTCAACTAACAACTAATTAAAAGAATCATATCAATTACTAAACTCTAATCAATGGATTAAAGAAAACAAGAACATTTTCTATAGTCCGTACTCCATTTCCTGCATCTTCTATTCTGTCTTTTTTTCCCTTCAAAAATTTGTAAATTGAGAACACCTAACAAGTTTTAAACAAATAATTTTTAACTGTTTAAGCTTTAGACAAAATTTTATTTTTGGGCCTTCCACAACCTTCTACCTTCTATATGTCAAGTCATCTTCTTCTTCTTCTTCTTCTTCTTCTTATGAATTGCATCAGAGATGTGGTGGTGACACTAGCCATTCACTTTATATTGAATTTCATGCAATTTCACATGATTTCATTTGGTGTGACCTCACTTTCATTTATCCATTCCTAAGACTATTTCCTTCACACAACACATTTGGCATACATTTACTTATTGTTTATATATTTACTCACGCATACATTGTACACATATGCCATATGCATTATGCATGAGTGAGTATCAGTGAGCTTTGATGTGCTCCTTTGAATTTCAGGCAAAATTGAGAGAGAGAGAGAGAGAGAATGAACGGCGTGGAGAGAAGAAAAAATATAACAAAACGGCTAGGATTTAAGAGCATGGGCTATTGTGGAGCCAAATGGGCTCTTGGGACCACAAGAGGCGACAATGAAGAAGAGAAAACCCCATCAAACTCACAAATTGGGCTCCCACATGGCCATTCTCCTGCAACCTCGGGGAAGAACTTGGCGGAAGTGTTGGCGGTTGAATCTGAAAACGAATGAGTGATTCCAAGTCCTGTGTCTATAACAGCAAGGCCACTGTTGAAAATATCATTGATGAAATTCCTCGAAGAAACAAAAGACTGTGATGAAGAGACCAAGTATGAGGAAGAAGGGGGCTGTGATTTAGAGTGCTGCGTGTGCATGGAAAGGGAAAAGGGTGCAACATTCATACAATTCGGGCATAATTTTGCACAGTATGTTCAAGAGAGTTATGGCGGAATAAACACGTTTGTCCCCTCTGCAACCATTACATTATTGACATTCCCGACATATATTGAAATCAAGAAAATTTAAAAGTTATGGGAATTTAGATTTCGAATTGCCTAATCAATTTCTTGTGCAAAAACTAAGATCTTTCAAACCAATTATCTGAATTATCTATTTTATTTTTGCCCTTTTCTTTACTATGAAAGTAATTTTCTAGAAATTATGTTACTTTTAAATTAAAAAAAATATACTTAAAATCATTGTTATTGGTCTTCTTTTGAGCTTAAACAGAAATGAGGATGATGTATCATTGCCAACTGGTTGATAAAATTGAATTCCCTGAAGTGGACATGGTCTTCCAAATATTGGATTTTAGATTTAGAGAGCTCTGAAGACAACCTACAAATCAAATGGATGTGGTCATTTCGAAAAAGTAGTAAAAGTGGATTACCTACTTTGCTGTGCACTTAGCCCTTGTTTGATCCTCATTATTTTTAAAATATACTTTTCTCTTTTCAACCACACTCTTTCTATTAATCTATTATTCTAAAATACATTTTTTAGAAAAAATGAGGCTTAAAAAAACTCTTAATGGGATTTTTATTAGGCATGGGATTTTTATTAGGCATATTTTCTACTTTAATTATGCTTGGTGTATATCATGGTCTACACCTTTGTTTATATCATACATGTTATAACCTCATTTGATAGTATAAAAAAATATTTTTTTCATCCACTTGTTATTTTACAACACATCAATATTAACATGAGTGTACACAATTGATGTACAAATGGTATGCATTTTCGCTTACGCCTTTTTAGAAAAAACTTTGAGAAAGCTATTTTTGGCTAGTTTCTTTAAAAAATCTTTTAATTAAATAAAATATTTCTAAAAAGTTGTGCAAGTAAACTCGAAAGAAACTCTTAGTATAAAAGAAATTGACTTTTCAAAAGACCGGTCAAACAAGCCTTAAAGTTGATTACAACAAAATATACGGTTCACAACCACTTAGATTGGTGTTAAGTATTGATGGTGCTACATAATATTATTTTAACTGATAAACTTCTTCATTATTTATTTTATATTTGTATGCACCATAATGTATTAGTTTTAATTTAAATTTAAATTATTAACTTTATATGGCCTTAATTCTCTCCTACATGGGCACGTATTCTGTTATATTGTTAGAGAATGTTGATGGAAAATTGAATGGTCTGATGACTTTAAAAACAAACTTACCGACCTTACCAAACTTGGATAGAGTAATGGCAAGAAATCAAAGAATAAATACAAAATGATCAAACTACCACCACAAAATGAAATCAAAGTCGAGGTAATAGTTGAACTCTTTGTCCTAAGTCGAATTTGCCCCAAAAGAGTGCTTATGGATGATGGCAATCAAATCCCAAGAAACACCGACAATTTTCTTGTGTAAGTAGTATTCCAAAACACAAGAATCAACGAACCAAAATTATGTTATTGTACTTCCTTTTGAATGAAATGGAAAAACAACTTTTATACAAAGTTTTGGCTAAGAAAATATAGAATTTTATGTTATGCTATGATTGCATATCATTTGGATGAAGATGGACGTCACAATGATCTTATTTATAGAGGAGGAAATATTGTAAGTAAAGTGCCATGTCCCAAGACTCAGCAACATTTGCCAAGGGTCGTAGTTTTTCTATCAGTAACTTATCGCATGTTCGTTACTCGAGCATCAGAAACAAAGAGTTTGTCGCTCAAGCAACAGGCTCACTGCTCGAAGGCTAGGCGAGCGGCGGAGTTAGATAAATACCCAGCCAGTTTCCTCTCTTTCCTTCCAACTTTGGGCCATAATTTCTCATTCACCTGAAATTGATTTTGAGATTCTAAATATACAACGATGATCTACTCGATGATTAGAACAAATTAGTCTATTTATTTTTAGAATTTGACAATCGGATCAAGTCCGAATATTTGGCCGAAGTTGATACGAAAGTTACTTTTTCTTATACTTGACCAATTTCACTAATCCCCCACATGAATGAAAATTTCACAATATGCAATCTATAATACAAATGATATGCAAACTCTAATAAAGGAGTACATATGACAAGCTATAGTATTATAATAGGTGGTTTGTGACTTTGAACCTTTCTTAGTTGAATACAATCGAATTTACTAAACTAATTGGTGAATGCGGTGTCTTGAACCATTCAACTTTTCTTGTAAACCAAAACAACTTTACCAACATCATAACTCGTCTAGCCATTTTGGTTCTCATAGTTCTGTTCATTTTGGCCTTGAATAACTCTTGGTTTCTTAAGTGTTTTAAGAGAATCTAAGCCTCAAATTCTCGTAAAAACGACCACACTTCACACTTACATAGGCAATTTCCTATAGTATTGTATCATACATCTCTTGTACACTTTTAAGATATAGGAATCATTAAAAGTATACACTTACCCTCATAAATTTTTTATTCTAGCACTTTAGGTCTGTAGAAATGGGTGTAAATATTTTACCCTGAATCTTTCATAACTTAGTTGTCCCATTGAACCAAAATCTTAGGATCTCCAATCTACAAGGTTGGGTTTTCGCTATGGTGATTCAATTTGATAGGCTTTAGGTCAATTCCCCTATAAATATGGTATACTTGATCTTTTGTTAGTCCTTTCGTGAAATGATTATACTATTTTGTAGATATCAACTATTTATTGGTATTATGTCTCTAACGAATATGTCAAGATTTACCATTATACATACTATTTTGTGCTCTTACAGTTGCCGATTACTTATCACAATGTATATTAATCATAGGTACCGATTTTTCCCAATAGGAATATATACAAAGTTTGCTGAGATAATTTTCAAGACACAACTCCGCTTTCAATGGTAAACACATAACCACTTGTAGATTTTGAATAATTTGTGTCACATATTCAATTTGCATCGGTATATCCTTCTAACACTATATGATATCTTGAGTAGTGTAATCCATAACTAACTATGTGTCTTAAGTATTTAAGAACTTGGGTTAATGCCTTTCAATGGTCATTGCTAGGATTACTTGTAAATTTACTCAACTTGTTAACTGCATATGCTATATCAGGACACGTGCAGTTAGTAATTTATATCAAGCTGCCTATAACGCGTGAATATTC
The DNA here is from genome assembly GCA_903798385.1 of Fraxinus cuspidata. Taxonomy (NCBI): domain Eukaryota; kingdom Viridiplantae; phylum Streptophyta; class Magnoliopsida; order Lamiales; family Oleaceae; genus Fraxinus; species Fraxinus cuspidata. Next base: position 20,564 of record CAIGRP010012673.1, read on the forward strand.
TAATTGATATACAGGGATTACCAGTATTTTGGCTAAGTGTAAACTTAAGTCCACTGGTATTTTAACTGGTTTATCGTCGTACATCTTAAACTTTTTAAGTATAACATCAATATAATATGATTGAGATATTGATAAACCGTCAAGTGTTTTATAGATATCAATCCTTAATATTACGTCAATTACTCCCATAACTTTCATGTCAAAACATTTTTATAAACATTTTCTTAGTTGAGGTAATAATGTTCTAATTATTTCCCATGATTAGCTTATCATCAACATGTAGACATATGATCACATAACTGTTAGGTGTGATTTTGATGTAAACACATTTGTCACATTCATTAATTTTGAAATAATTTGACAACATAATTTTTTCAATTTTTTCATGTTATTACTTCGATGCTTGTTTTAATCCATATAACCATTTTGCAAGTTTACACACCTTCTTCTCATTTTTCGGAGCAACAAAACATTCTGGTTGTTCCATATATATTTCTTCTTCTAATTCACCATTTAGAAATGCAGTCTTAACATCCATTTGATATATTTCGAGATTATACAATTCAGCAATTGTAATCAATACATGTATAGACGTGATCCATATAACATGTGAATAGGTATCAAAGAAATTTAGCCCTTTTTGCTTATACAATTTGGCAACTAGTTTAGCATTATACTTGTTTATTGATTCATCCGACTTCGATACCTTTTTGAAAATTCACTTGTAGCCTAAAGCTTTGTTTCTCGGAGAAAGTTGAATTAATTTCCAAGTATGGTTATTCATAATGGATTAAATTTCATTATTAACCGCTTCTTTCCAAAAAGGAGTTTCGGGAGTGGAGATTGATTCGTTAAACGTCCTTTGATCATTTTCTAGTAGATATGTTTGAAGATCTGGACCAAAAGTTTTATGAATCATTTGCCTTTTACTGCACCTTCATTCTTCATCTACTTGATGATTACTATCTTTTTGATATTCGTAAATTCATTTGTGTGAGCTTACTTTTTTCTCTTCACAATGAAATATATCTTCAAATAAAGTAGTATTCCTTAATTCAATGATATTACCTACATATACGTCAAGTATTTCGGATTCATGAACGAAAAATCAATATGCACTACTATTGTTAGTATATCCGATAAAGATACGATCTATTGTTTTAGGTCCAATCTTTACTTTTTTAGGTTTAGGTATATGTACTTTTGCTAAACACCTCCACACTGTAAGATATTTATAGGAAGGTTTTCAATCTTTTCATAACTCATAAGGTGATTCAACCTTACTTTTGTGTTGTATTTTATTGAGGATGTGATTTGCCGAAAGTATAGATTTCCCCCACGTTTTGAGGTAAGCCTGAATTAATTAACATTGCATTCATCGTTTTCTTAAGTGCTCGACTTAGGTGAGTATGGCGCTGTAATTTGATGAATTATTCCAAATTCTGAATTAAATTCTTCAAACGGTGCAATATATTCTCCAACTCGATTACTACAAATCATTTTTATTATTTTTCCAAATTGATTTTCAACTTCAATATTATAGTGCTTAAACACTTCCAAAACTTCATTTTTACCTTTCAACAAGTATATATAACAGTATCTCGTACAATCATCTATAAACGTGATGAAATACTTTTTTCCACATTTTGTTTGGACATACTTTGAATCACATATATCGGTGTGAATACGTTCCAAATGTGTTATAGTTTGTTCCACCGAATGAAACGGCGTCTTGGCTAATTTAGCCTCCACACAAATTTCGTATTTTTCATTTGTACTAAAATGCATACTATGTAGTAAACTTAAATTCATTAATTTGCGTATAAAATTTAAATTTGCATGTCTTAAACTATGATGCCATAAATTAGACAACTCAAGAATGTCGGAAAAAGAAGATATTTTATTCCTTGGGTTGTTCAGCACAATCATATGGACATTTATTTTGAATACTCCATCTTTTTCATAGTCTTTGCCTATATACATATTATTCTTGTTAAATATAAATTTATCAGATACAAAGACTAATTTAAATTCATTCTTATATAACAAAGATCCCGACACTAAGGCCCTATTTGAAATCAAAAATGTTCCATGGAAAATTAAATTCAAATTCCATTTTCCAACTTTTGCCTTGTTTGATACCATAATTTGCTATGGAATTGGTTTTCCCAAAATGGCTCCCACGTGCACATTTTCTAGAAAATCATTGAATTGATTTTTCCCACCATTTTGGTGGGAAATTGGAATTCCAGTTTTTTATTTTTTTTTTATTTTTTTATTTTTTTTTTTTTTTTTTTGCAATTGTAATAAATTTTATAACCAATTGTAAAAAAAAAATCACTTTAATGGACAATTTTCATGTAAAACAAAGTCAAACGAACACTAAACTTTGATGAAAAAATGATTTCCTAGGAATTGTTTTTTTTTTCTTTTTGTTTTTAGTAATGGAAACAAATTTTAGAACCAATTGTTAAAAACAATTATCACTTTAATGGAAAATTTCCATATAAAATAAAGCCAAACGAATACAAAACGATCCAAAATTTAAAATTTTCACGGGTGGAAAATTATATCAATCAAACACACTCACTTCATTAACAATTCCCTGGAAAAAAAGTTCTATGCAATTATTTCCTCTAGAATTCATTTTCTTTCCACCTATTTTCTACCCTTGCAATCAAACAAACCCTAAGTTCTTTTGAATATTCGGTACATGAAAAACATTGTTAAGGCTAGGTTCTTTGTCCGACATCATTTTCAAAATTACTTTTTCTTGTCCTTCCATTTGTGAATTTGACGAGTTTTCCATGAACAACTTCTGACCATCGGTTGGGGTGTAGAATGAGAACATACATTTGTCAGCACAAATGTGACGAGTAGCATCCCTATTCACCTACCATTCCATGAGATTTCCAACATTGTTGCATTTTGAAATAACGGCCGACAAATTCATATCTGATATAGATATTCTATCAGGTTCGGTGATATTTACTTGGGCTAGCTTCTTAGGTTTACGACAATTAACAGAACGATGTCCGGCCTTTTCACAATTATAACAATTGCCCTTAAATTTCTTTGCATTCTTCTTAGATGGTTCCACTGAATGCTTTCTTTTCTTACTCTTGTTATTTGATTCCACCACATTAGCATTTACTTGCGTTATATGACTCCCAATACATTTGTCCGAATTTTTGTTATCTTCTTATATTCTCAACTGAAAATGAGTTCTTCAATATTTATCTCCTACCGCTTAATACTTGAGATAGTTCTTAAAGTCCTTTCACATGGGTGAAAGCTTCTCGATCATTGCAGCCACTTGAAAAGACTCACTTAGAGACATTCTCAGCATGAATGTCATGGAGAATAACTGCAATTCTTGTACTTGATTGATGATCATCTTTGAATTGTAGCCACGTGCGCTAATCCTTTGAGCTACAGGCCCCATTCCGTTTCCACTGGATCCTGAAGTCATTACCTTAACTGCAAGAAGGTGGATGCCAAAGGCATGGCTAGAGACTGGAATACCATTTTGTAGTCTAAGAATTTTCCCACAATGAATTTCTTAGTTCCGACGTCCTCCGTCTCGTATTTCTTCTCCAATGATTCTCATAATTTCTTTGCAGATTTCATGAAACTATACACTTTATACAACGTGTTTTCAAACCCAGTCAAAATGTAGTTTTTGTATAAGAAGTATGAATGTTTCTTAAGTATCCAATGCAATCAATACTCTATTATTTTCCCTTTTTGTACGACGAAAGCATCTTCTTTTAAGAATTTTGCTAAGTTTAGAATTGTGAGATAGAACAACATTTTCTGTTACCATCTCTTGAAATCAACCTAAACCTTTCCAATTTCCCTCCATGTAGAATGAAATTAGTATGAACAATAGGAGGGACAACCGCAATCAGAGGAATCGTAACGATAGAAGCCAAGTTAGGTACAATTCCTTCTGAAGTATCCATATTCAATGTATCATTTGTAAAAATATCGTTATTGTTAACCGTATGCATTTATGTTTACAAAAAACAAAATATAAACCAACAAAATCAAAATTTGAGGAGTAGAAGTTAAATCGAAACGGAATTAGTTTAACCGAATAGAAATGAAGTATAAGATTATCACTCAACAAAACTCAATTTAAGATTGTTGATGGAAAATTGAATGGAGTGATGACTTTAAAAACAAACTTACCAACCTTACCAAATTTAGATAGAGTAGTGGCAAGAAATCAAATAATAAATCACAAAATGATTAAACTACCACCACAAAGTGAAATCAAAGTCGAGGTAAGAGTTGAAATCAAATAAAAAATCACAAAATGATGAAACTACCCTGCAACAGTGCCTACGGATGATGACAATCAACTCCCAAGATACAACGACAATCTTCTTGTGTTAGTAGCACTCCATAACACAAGAATCAACGAACCAAAATTAGGTTATTGTACTTCCTTTTGAATGAAATGGAAAAACAACTTTTATGCAAAGTTTTAGCTAAGAAAATATGAAATTTTATGTTATGTTATGATTGCATATCATCAGGATGAAGAAATTGACGTCCTAAGAGTCTTATTTATAAGGAGGAAATGTTGTGAGTGAGTGTCGCGCCTCAAAACTCAACAACATTCGTCAAGGGTCGTAGTTTTTGCTGTCACTTACCTATCGCATGTTCGTTGCTCGAGCGTCCGAAACAGAGAGTATGTCGCCCGAGCAACAACCTCACCTCTCGAATGCTAGACAAGCGGCAAAGTTAGATAAATTCCAGGTCAATTTTCTCTATTTCCTTTCAACTTTGGGCCGTAATTTATCATCCACCCGAAAATTGGTTTTGAGATTCCAAATATACCACAATAATTTACTCGATAAGTCTAACAAGTTAGTCTATTTATTTTCATATTTTTACAATCGGATCAAGGTCGATTATTCGGCTGAAGTTGACATAAAATTCACTTTTTCATATTTATACTTAACCAATTCCTACATAGAAAAAATCATGACACGACCACTTTACTTGGGGAAATAATTTTCATTTGTATATAAAATTATAAATCGATCTATGATCAACGGAAAAGTAGCTGGGTTATTTTATTATAAATTTGTTTTTTTTTTTAATTTAGGTCGTATAATCTACTAAATCGGATAATTACATTTCATTTTATTAAGCTCGTAATGTAAATGTAACTAAGAAATTTTATACCACAAAATTTTAAAAATTATCTTACTAAGCTCCTCTTTGAGAACTATATTTCAAAACTTTTTAATTCTTATTCTCATTTTCAATTATATATTTACACAATAAAATATTTTGCATGTAAATTCAAAAAAATTATTTTTTAACCACATATTTTTTTTCACAAAAATCACTATCAAAAACTCAATTTTTGAAAAAAAAATAATGGTCATCAAACATGGGCTAATTAAATATTTTTACTATTTCTGAGAAATTAAAAAAGAATTAAAAAATCTTGAACACAACAAGTAGCTTTCGTTTGCCAAAATGTCCTTATCAAACAAGAATATGCCTTCCTATCAACTACAAGTCCACAACTGAATAATTATGCGAGTCTTTTGTAAAAACTATTTCACCAACCAAATACGATGAAAAGTAGCTAGTCTTGAAGCCTAGATTCTTTATAAAAAAAAAAATTCAAACTTATTTTAAACATACATTTTTCAATAAAATAATTTTACGCATGAATCAATATATTTTTCTTGTTTCAACCACATAATTTAAATATTTTTTTTTATAAAATCTATTATCAAAAAAACCTAATCCAAACATGCCCTTAGGAATTTGTAGCTCGAACTATTTTTTCCCCTATGACTACTGTTAATTGGAACCTACTCTAATAAAATCATGGCACTTTATGACTTTTACCATTGATAAATCCCAATTGATTAATGAATAATTGCTTGTTAAAAGGGTCTCAATTGAAAATTACCCCACGTTCAATAAATTTTGAAAAAAAAAATGATAAAATATATAGTTAAAAATTTAATAAAAGTTCTGAATCCTATAAATTGTGGTTAAAAATGAGTTTGAAAATAAAAATTAAAAAATGAGGTAAAAAAGGACTAAATTATAATTTATCGTTTTATTTCTTGAAAAATTCTAATTTAAACTAATTAAAACCAAGTGGTCATGAATGAATCACAACACTCGTGAGAAACAAGGAAAATAATTATTTGAAGTTGCCAGTAGAATCGACCCCTTTAAACTACTAGACTAGATATTCCAAGGTCCTAGAAAATTCTTTTTCTTGAATTAATGTTATTTTCCCTTATAATTTCCAGGAAATTTCGTTTTTAAATCTTGATATATACTTGACCATTGATATTTTATTTTTTTTTTCATCGATAGAGCCCACAAAGACGCTGTATTTAGAGAACAAGAAGACATGGATGGCATACGTTTGAACTTCCTTTTTCATGTGTTGGAAATTTGACTAATTGTTCGACTGAATGCTGTGTCAAATCGCACAGCTAGCAATTAAAAAATGAAGATAAACTGGAGAATAATCTAATTTCGTTGATGCCGACGTGATTCCCGCTTCTCTTCACCAACCCACTAATTATATTTAGTTGAAGTTTGACTCAAATTCTATTGGGTATTGGTGTTTTGATTGAAGAGGATTTGAAGAGGTCAAATTATAGACTAGAGAGAAAATCTTGGCGCATTCCGACGCGTTGAGTGCCTGATACCCGCTCGAGCGCTCAAAGCATAGAAGCTAGGGCTCGCTTAGCAACAGGGGATAGGACAAGATCTCCGAGCTGTTAGGAACGACACCTGTTGACACCTGAGTATGTTGAAGAAGACTCACGGTAATCCAGTCATATATGATTCTAGCTATTTCATCTGAGTCCATAGTAATTTACTTTTGGGGTTTAGGCCGCAAGATGTGGGCTTGAGGTTCTAGCTCCACCATTGATGGTAGGGTGGTGAGTTCGACCGTCGGCCATAAAATCGACCTTTGGTGTCTAGGCTAAATTTAGATTTTGTTGCTCAAGTACTTGAGTCAATGTAGCAACTTGTGGACGAAGCTCCTCGAATGCTCTTGAAGAAATAATGGGTTGAGGTGCTAAGACTTCCGCTAATTCTTCTTGGGGAATAGGGAGATCCTCGGCATGAGGAGTCGTAGGATCCCCATTGCTAGGTTGGTTTGGAGCGGATGAACTTACTGGAAGGAGACCTGAATATGTATTAACCATAACTTTTGGTAATATTTCCCACAGACGATGCAAATGATGCTACCAAAATCTGCACAGGTATAATCTCGAGCTCGAGGACAAGGAATGAGCACAAACAGTATCTCCGTTGATGACTGGAAGTAGGTTGAATTGAATCTTCGGTACCTGAAACAAAGACGTCGAGGTGTGTCATTGTCGCCCATTTGATGCTTAAGTTAGCAAAAAGAAAATTTATGCAAAAGGCTATAACAGAAAATTTATGAAAAATGTATAAAGATATTTGGATAATGTTGGATATTTGGATAAAGATCAATGTAGAGAGTTATAGTCATGGAATGACTAAAACTTCTAGAAGGTACGAGAAAAAGGCATGAAGAGTAGTATCGCCAAGGTGTGGCCCGACCTTACCAAATAGTTCGAGTTCGGGCTACATTTTATGTGCACATCAACGACGACAATATTTTTAAGATAGTCTCAAGTTTGAAGTTACCATAAATTTTACATGTACAAGGTTAATTACTGCATTGCAGTTTAATTAACGGGGAAAGTTTCATATTATATTTGTTCATTCGACAAAATATTTAATTAGCTATTTCAATAAAAAATTTAACAAATGACAAATTTTCCTATATCTTGAGCAGATATGATCTTTTTTGCCCCCCGAAATGTTTAAAAAAAAAAAAAGTTAACCCTAAAGCATTGGAATTTAAAGAGAAAGGGAGTGATGAAGATAGACTTTGATATAATACAACAAGGCATGTGATAACGGTCCACGGTCTCAAACAATGAATTCGTTGTTGCCCGATGATTGGAATGTAGAATTTTTGCATGCCCATCAAGGAAATTAGGTACATTAATTCCAATTGTTAATAGCTGAACTAGTTATAATTTATTAATAATATATAATGGTGGACTTATTATAGTAAATCAAATGGTTTCTCTGCTAAGGAAAAAAAATCCCGCTTAATAAAAAAATAAAATAAAATGGACGGAGGATATTTTATTGTGTCAATAGTTATCATGGTGGAGCCTGGCTTTTAAACCGGTCAAGTGTGACCAAGGAATGGCATTTTCTAAATTGGAGACCACATTAGAAAGTGAAGAAGAAAGTTCAAATTACAAATTCATGGAACCTAAAACTACTTCCAAATTAATCGACATCAAAATATGTCGGGTACTTGTTGAATAAGAGTTATATTCGGCTTTTTCGTTGCATATTTTTCATATTTTGCATTTGTTATTATTTTAATTTTTTTTTTCTCTTGTTTCGAGCCAACAAAAAAAATTGAAAAATAGTAGAAGCTACAATGGTGTATAATTTTTAGTAAGAGTGGGTAATTAAGTAAAGTGAGAATAACATCATAGATTGAGCAATATATATAATGGGTTTAAGACCTTTTTACTTTGTGATTTTTAATAATTGAATCACTTGCTTTTTCTGCTCTGAAGTTAAATTTAGGACCCCGTTTGGTAGGTTATGGGTTTTTGCTTCTAATTTATGTAGAAGAGTATCTTGAAAAAGTTAATCTAGACTCACTTCATTTAAAAACTCTTCTAAATGAACAACGTACTTTTCAAATAGTTATAAAAACATGTCTAAACGTAGATTTGCCCCTGTTCGAGCCCCATTTAGGAGAAACAATATATTTTTAAATAGTGATTTTTGGAAAATATAGGTTATTAAAGAATAAGTTTTTTTTTACTTACGTGTAAAATTATTTTATGAGAAAATATGCGATTTAAAATGAATTTTGAAAAAATTAGTTTTAAAAAATGGGGGGCAAATATAAGTTTTTAGTTTCAAAAACAATTTTTGACTTTTTAAAATTCCTACCGTAATGAACCGATAATCCTTAACTTCTACTTACCTAAATAGTTTTTTTTTTTTTTATCTTTTTAAATGTCAAATAATAATTTAGGCACTGGTCACATTGGATTCAATCGGGCTAGTCAGGAAGCTTAACTTAAGGTGCAGTATGTTTTAGAAATATTTTTGAGAGTAATGTTATTCATATCTATTGGGGTTAAACATCAGTCTAAATGGTAGATCAATTTAAATACATTATCACATGATCCATTTAATTGAACCTATCGGAAGTTGCCGCATAAACTGTGCTATAACCCCACTGGAGATGAACAACTTTATGATCATAATTCTTTTACTGTGATTAACATCTGCCATTTCAATTTGCCATTATTAGATAAAAACACGCGAGGATATGTATGCTTTGTTGATTACCACAATATAAAAGAGGATGACCCAACACTCCATCTTTGTGTACTCAGCCAATTATTCTCATTTTGCCACTTGATTGATTGTTTGCTTTTCAAATTCCCACTTCCGATAAAGTTTTGGAATAATGGTGGGAGAACAAAACTTTAATTATTCAGATATTTATTATTCATTTTGTAATAATGATTTCTTTAAGAATACACAGTTAAAAGTAAAAAAAAAAAAAAAAGAATTTATGTGTAAAATTATTTTACTGAAAAAATGTATAATTGAAACGAATATAAAGAAAAAATAAATTTTTAAAGAATGAGATTCAAACATGAGTTTAATCTTGAAAGGAAGAAAATAGTATTTGTCAAATTAAGGCGGGATTGAAAACTCATTTATAACGTGATTGAGTGGGTGTTTGATGGGAAATAAAATTAGATATTTAGGGCATGTTTGATTGTAGTGATTTTTCATGGAAAATGGAAAATAAATTCTATTTCCACACAAATGACACGTTTGATTGGCCAACAATTCTTGGCAATTGAATTTCCACATTTTGGCTCACACGTGCACAATTCTTGGAATTTGAGGAATTCATTTTCCCATTGTTTGGTGGGAAATGGTTTTCTAGTTTTTTTTTTTTTTTTTTTTCAACAAATTATATCCCAAATTGTAAAAAAAAAAATCCTTTTAATGGACGATTTCCATATAAAACAAAGTCAAACGAACACCAAAAAAATCCAAAATTTCAACATTTTTCAGGTGAAAAATTGTATCAATCAAACACAATTAATTGACAAATCTCAATAAAATGAATTCTATGCAATTTAATTCCATATAATTCATTTTATTTCCACCCAAATTTTATCTTTACAATCAAACGGACTCTTAGTAAAATGTGATAAAAATTTTTGAAATGTGTGATTGAAAAGTTGTGGGTCCATGAAAGATGTAATTAATAATGATTGTTTGACTTTAATTTAAATTAAAATTTGATTTTAATCCGAAACAAATATGGCATGACTGCTAAATGGAGGTGAGATTAAGCCATTGTTTGAGCCTCACTATTTGGCAAAATAATAAATTTTTAAATAGTGATTGATGGAGAATGTGTGGTTAAAAAATTTAAAAAAAATTGAATTTTTATGTGATGTAATTTTATTGAAAAATATGTAGTTGAAGAGAAGAAAGAGAAAAAAATATTTTCAAAATAATGAAAATCAAACAAGGACAGGTATAAAAATGGTCAAACATGGAAGGGTTAAGTTTGTCTGCATCCATAAAATGATAAAATGTATATTAAGACTAATTACACATATTTTGACTTGAAAATTCAAATATCCATCTTCTCATAAAATGGAGGCTCCCGTAATTAGAAGTCAAAACAATATTTGAATTGAGTTGTTAAGCCTTTAGGTTAGCATTTAAATTTAACAAGACTAAATTATGAATTAAAGAGAACCTAAGACAACATTTGGTGAGCCGCCTATATGTCGATAATGATAATTAACGCAAATCCCTCGTGCGGATATAATACTAAAACCGACAATTGTTGAAATTTTTTAATAATTTTGTTAGGTTTCTTAAATTTTGTCACATATCTTAAGCACACTATAAAATGTTGAGTCCAATATATCAAAATAGTTTTTATTATTACAATTTATCTCCATAATTTCGATCCAATGATCTACAAGAAATGTTTATCTTTGAATTTTCTTTTACAACATCGACAAATTGGCATTCAAGATGCATTTGCAACTTGCCTAAAAGTTAATATGAGTTGACCCGGTTGCTAATTTGTACACCGTTCTTTAAGTACAAGTCATCTAGTCTACCACCAACGATTCTTTAATTCTTATATTATCCTCTCCGTCTCAAAATATTTATCTTTTATATTGTTAGCTGGAGGTAGTCTAATTACTCCTAAATATGTACAAAGTTCACTTTTGTTTTGAGTAAAATTATACCACATTTAGTGGTACCAAAAAAATGAAAAGTTCTTTAGCAAATAATGCTTAACCATGGCTTACAGTTTGGAAGGCAAATTAGGAAACTCTAACCACGTCTTTAATCAGGGTTTCATGATTATAAGCAAGTTTATAGTGAATAAAACACTAAGGGTCCGTTTGATTGTAAATGTGGAAAATAGATGGAAAGAAAATGAATTTCAAGAAATTAAATTGCCTAGAAATTGTTTTACTGGGAATTGTAATTAATTGTGTTTGATTGGTATAATTTTTTACCTAGAAAATGTTGAAAGTTTGATATCCGTTTGGCTTTATTTTTCATGAAAATTGTA
>CAIGRP010012676.1:0-10092 GCA_903798385.1 Fraxinus cuspidata
CGTTATTTCCATGACACTTAGTACCCAATAGTCAAAAAGTAGTAATAATGGATCACTTGATTGACTAAATTCTTATGATAGCATTACACATTTTAACATATATACCATGTGTGGCCCCACAATTTTTCCAACATAATGCTCTTCTTTCGGTTCTAACAGTAAGTCATCGAATTGAAATACTTCTGCCCTACCTCAAACTGATAATTAAAAAAAAGAGTTCAGTCCACTAAACAGAATCGAACTCGCAAATTTGGGACTGTTAGTTTGGGTAAGGTTTCGACTGTTTCAAAACTGAACCTAATAGTTTGAAAATGGTTTAGCTTAGATTTTGATTGTTAAAATCCGCTAAAAATCATATTTACCAAAATATATTATCCGCTCTATGTTTTTAAAAAAATTAGCAACTTATTTGCTAGAGGATTTTATTGGCTTTTTAAGTAAATAATAATCTATGATAATATTTTTTTATCTGTTTCAAAAATAATGAATTTATAAGTTTAAAAATGAAATGATTTGGTTTTAGTTGATTTTTTTTTTTAAATCGCTTTAAATGATTTAATTTGAAATAAATTCAAAAATCTCCGTCTTCGCGTTGAAAGAAGTTTAAAGTCAATTGAAATTGACTTATTTTATTTACTTCTCAAAAACTTTTAATGTTAATAAAGTTTTTAATTTGACCAAGTGATCAATGAAATGCAGCAAAACAAATTGATATTTTGATTATGCATTATTCTATTATTAATTCCCGAGTTGGTTGTCCTTTGCTTTGGGAGTGGAAACATGGTACTCAATATTAATTAATAATTGTAAGAAGTAAAATATATGTTCCAAAGAAGTCCAGGTTCATTGAATCTAATCAAATAATTTAATTTTTCCCATAAAGAAGAGAATAAAAAATATATTTTAAATGTCCATCATTAATCAGATTGCTAATTTTTATGCAAAATTCTGAATTACTATGTAATTAACACACTTTTATCTTGAAAAAGCAGAGCACATACTTAGTGGATGACATATGCTCATAATTAAGCGTTGTTAATGGAGGAATCCCAAATGATATCAATTATTAAAGAGATTTTATTCTCTAAATCTTAGTTAATACATTACCTAATTTTTAATGTACTTACGATTTACCTAGAACTTAGGGTAGATCATCGGACCATGCAACACATTTATCCCCTCTTTGATATATGAAGATTTTAATTTAAGCCAACGTCAACGTCAACAATTAATATTAATTACATATTTCATAGGATTCAAAATTTTTAAATCATACATTTCATCAACTTTTATCAATATCTACTAAAAATTTGAATTTAATCTCCAACAAACAGGAGCTTATTGTCAAACATAATACAAGTAATTAAGGGTCGATTTGGTAGGACTTTTATTTTTACTTCTATTTTTTTCGCAGTCGAGCTACTCAAAAAAGTTATCTTAGGCCAACTTTCTTGAAAAGTTCTTATTATCAAATAAAGTATTTACAAAAAAATATTTAAACATGTTCAAAACAATTCTTGATAAATCCATTACTTACTCCATATTTTGTTGATGTGGAATTTTACTCGTACTTCACCAATAAACCTTAAACTAAATACCATATTATCTTGCTCCCATTAATGGATAATCTATCCATATCATTTCTCAAACTAAGAAGGGTCAAACGCTACATCAACGTTCAACTCTTCCACTATTGATTTTTCTGACAATCACAGACCAATTTGATGGTCACAATATTTGTTCAACTTGAAATTTATCAGTATGTTCGTACGGCTAAGTTTAGGTCTTAACTCTTACATCACTTGTACAGATGTCGGTCACGCTTTTTCAATAATGCGGTGAATAGAGTTGATGAAATTAAGGACTAGACACATGTAATGCTTGTCCAGTTTACTCTTTATATACATTTGTAATATAGTACTAGCCAATGCAATAAATAAAATTCTATCTAACTTGAGTATGACATTTGAAAATGGGTGAGAGTGTAGCATCGTAGTTACAACAGGATTTAGTACATAAATTTGAAAGTGATAGACTTGACCCGAGGGTTGAGTACCGAGTGCATGACCGAATATATTACCGATTATTTTCATGAAAATGACCGGTGACTTGCTATAGCCGGTCACTTTTTCAACGGTTGAGATTGTCCCACTTCCTTCAGTCAGTTCATAGTTTATACGCAAACTTCTTCTCTTCCGTAAGCAGAGGATACAGAGAATCTCTTTCATAACCACCCCCCCCCCAAACCCCCTCTTCCATTCCATCTCTAGTCTCTACATTAGGGTTTACTTTGTTAAGGTACGCTACCGTTTTCCATTTTTTTCCCCTTTTGGTTCAAAATGCAATAGTTTTGTGTTAGAAGTAAAATGATATTTTCTTGAAACAAGAACTACTGCTTATGTGCTGCCAACTTAATGTACAAAAGTTTTCTTCCTCTTTTAGTGTAGGACTCATCACTACTTTGTTTTTCAAGGCACCCTTATTCATTTCAAGTTATAATCTCCAATTTCTATTAATGTATTGAAGTTTGTTGAAAAAGCTATTGCACAATTAAAACTCCAATCTTTATGATTCAAAATATAGCTGTTATCATGGATTTAGTGGGTAGAAAAATTTTGTTCAAGGACTTTGATGTTTTTCGTCTTTTATTTTGTGGCTTCAAGAGTATAATTTGAACTATATTTTGGTAGTTGACTAGAGTTTGATAGTGTTTCTCGTTAACTAGATTGAAATCGGAATGGATCCAATTTTTCGTGAATTTTCAAGTTCTTCAAATGGAATTCAATTGAAAAATCAGTCCATAGTCGAGTTGTCCGACCAAAAAGTTGCCGATGGACCTAGATTTGAGATTACTTATCCAGATCAGAAGCTAGTCAATGAACAAAGGTTTCAGAATACCTTACCAGCACAAAAAATTGAAGGCTTCCAAATGATTGGAAATGAGCCTTTTACGAGCAGTGTAGTCTCGTGTTCTAGTTTGGGCATTGAGGACGATTATGAAGAAGACCGTGATTTCTCAGACGCTGTTTTAAGATGCATAGATCAGATGCTTATGGAAGAAGATTTGGAGGAAAAGACTCATATGCTTCAAGAGTCTTTAGATCTTCAAGCAAAAGAAAAGTCATTCTACGACATTCTTGGCAAGAAATACCCCCCTTCACCGGTACAAAACCCGACTTTAATTAGTCAATGTGGTGAGAACCCAGACGATTACTTTCCAGGAAATCACCATCATAATTGTTTAAGTTGCAATCGTTATGGAAGTGGTTACCTAATCGATGTAATTGGTCCGAGGTGGATAAATAATTGTATTGATTGTACTGCATGTCATGCTCAGTTATATACAGCATATAGTGGTTCCAATTCATCAATTAGATGGTCGAATAGCTTAAACAATATTGTAGACAGGTTCTCAGACTCTCTTGTAAGTCCTCTTCAGGTATCTGATATGTATAATGAGAGTCAAGGTGTGTGGGATTTCAAGAAGGGGGCTGAAGATGCAAGCAAATTCCTTCCAAGGGGGAATAGGGTGTTGGTTAATACAGACATTAATGGTTTGTTAACTTGGGAGCCAAATGGAGAATATGATGGAGGAGTAGTTACAGTGGAGAAGAAAGATGGGGACTCACAATCAGCATCTGAGTCGAGGGGGAGGAAGAATCCACATAGTGGAGAAACGGATTTAGAAGAAGAAAAAAGTAACAAGCAGGCAGCAATCTATTCAGAATCTACTATTCGATCAGATGAATTCGATATTGTCTTGCTTCATAGCATGGGGGACGGTGAGGTTAGATTGACAGCTTATAGGACGGAGTTGCGAAATGCTATGAGTAAGTGTGTGCAGCAGAATGGACAAATGAAAAGATCTAGTGGAGTGAAGGGCCGTGGCAAAAAACAGAATAGTAAAAAGGAAGTCGTGGATTTGAGAACCCTCTTAATTAATTGTGCGCAGGCTGTTGCTGCCGATGACCGTCGGAGTGCTAATGAACTGCTGAAACAGATCAGGCAGCACTCGTCTCCTTTCGGGGATGGAAATCAGAGATTGGCTCACTGCTTTGCTGATGGCCTTGAAGCGCGCTTGGCTGGCACTGGTAGCCAGATCTATAAGGCCCTTATCAACAAAAGAACAACTGCGGCTGACTATTTGAAAGCTTACCATTTATATATTGCGTCATCTCCATTCAAGAGGATTTCAAATTTTACCTCGAACAAGACAATTATGATCAAAGCACAAAATGCAATGAAAGTTCACGTTATAGATTTTGGCATCCTCTATGGTTTTCAGTGGCCCACATTCATGCAACGGATGGCTAGAAGAGGTGGACCTCCAAGAGTTCGGATTACTGGCATCGAGTTTCCCCAACCCGGGTTCCGTCCAGCAGAAAGAATAGAGGAGACTGGTCGTCGATTGGCAGATTATGCGCAGACTTTCAACGTACCATTTGAGTACAATGCCATTGCAAAGAAGTGGGAAACCATCAAAATTGAGGAACTAAAGATAGAGAAAGATGAGTTTCTTGTTGTGAACTGTTTGTATCGGACGAAGAACTTATTTGATGAGACTGTAATGGCAGAGAGTTCAAGAACTGCTGTTCTGAACTTGATTAGGAAGATTAATCCGGATATCTTCATTCACGGGATTGTAAATGGGGGCTACGGTGCCCCATTCTTTGTCACTAGGTTCCGGGAGGCTTTGTTTCACTTCTCAGCGCTATTCGATATGCTTGAAACTAATGTACCTCGTGAGAAAACAGAAAGAATGTTAATCGAGAGAGAAATCTTTGGCCGGGAAGCATTGAATGTCATAGCTTGTGAGGGTTGGGAGAGAGTCGAAAGGCCAGAGACGTACAAGCAATGGCAAGTCCGTGACTTGAACGCAGGCTTCTTGCAAGTCCCTTTTGAAAGGGAGGTCATGAATAAGGCAATAAATAAGGTAAGATCAAGCTATCACAAAGACTATGTTATTGATGAAGATAGTCAGTGGATGTTGCTGGGATGGAAAGGGCGGATAATCTATGCCCTTTCTTGTTGGAAACCTGTTTAAGAAACTAATAACATGTCCACTATGCAGTATGGGACATTATTGAATGGAATTAAGGAATCCGTTGGTTCGTGAAAGTATTTATAGTCTTTTGTTTTTGGGTTCTATGTAAATTACACGAGGAAAATCCATATTACATTTGAGTTAGCCAAGACGTAGTGTTGATCCACCTGGGTTTTCCTTCATCAAGACCTTTGCCTAATTTGAACTTCCTTGTATCGAGATCTTTGCCTAATTTAGATCTTTAATAACTGAAAATTATAAGAATAACGCTATTTGCAGTCGCTTTACGTGACATATAGACATATATGTGACAGTTAGTGATTTGATGCATAAGACAATAAAAAATTTGGAGAGCCAAATACACTCTCTAAATTAAAATGTTAATTTAAAGAGCTCTTGCAGCATAATTTAAAATGTCGACTCTTTAAAATAAAGAGGATTTCACGTTTAAAGAATCTCTTGGAGATACTCTTACTATATTAGACAATAAGAAAACAGAAAATTATTTCAAGAAAAAGAATAACAAATAGCATATAAAAAATTTGAAAATTTGGAACTGAAAAACAAATTGGCCCATCGGAGCAAGAAACTCCCCAGACGAGGGCCCATCAGGCCTATGACATTTGGGCCTCTTGTTGGGTTTCTTAGAAAGCTGGGCCCTTTAATAATAGTTGCCCAAAGGGAAAAATACACGACTAGGGGAATTAAATTTAAAAATCAGGTACACACATAAGAATTTCAAAGATTATGTGTATCTTGAAATCTGTAATTTTTTACATCAAATTTTTTATGTAATTTTCTATAATTTTTTGACGTTAATTTTTTTTTTACAATAAAAATTGGAAAACCATCCGTTTAGTAAGTTTCGATGACCATGACTTAAACTATATGTATTACTATTGTTACAATGTGTAACCTAACCCATGGACCACCACACAAATTGGTGCACCACCACCCACCACCATCGATGTTGTCTCACCACCACTATCAAAGTGATCTCCATTACCAGTCAATTCAATTCCACCTATTTCCCATGTAAAATCGAAGATCTAAAATTGTTTTTGCTGTTCTTAGAACACCACACGCAAAACTCGTATTGAAAACTAGTCCGTCATTGAGAATGGATTATGTTTAAAAAAATAAAAAAATTTGTGTAGATCAGTTACATTTCGCAAAGATTCAACACGAGAATTGCAAATTTTCCGTTATAATATAATCCCCAACCAAACGCGCACTTCTAGTTATATATAGTAATTTATATTCCATTATAAGTCTTTTTTGTGTTTGTACCAACCATTTGGCTATGAAATACTCAAGCAAAACCCAAGGATCACAATCCAAATCAAACATTAAGAAAAGAAAAGGAAAAAAAAAACATTAAAAAAATAGAAGAAGGGTGTATTCATTAATTAATTCAACCATATAGGAGACTCCAGAGACGAGCAGGGAAGGTTATAACATACACACCAAAGCAGCCACTTTATTACAAGGAACATAATTAATTCATCATCCATACATGATATGACTAATTTGCCCCTATTAACACACAACAAACTATTAAACTAAAACATTCTTCGCCATCTCTGCATCAAATTCCCTCATTTGCAATTGCATGGATTGCACTTGCAATCAGAACCGCACTTGCACCCATTCTCTGCACCCATCTCCGACTCAGATCCCTCAAAATATCTGAAAAATACAACCCAACAAACAGTAATTTTAGACTCTCTTTTCAGTTATTAAAAGAAAAGATAAAATCATGTGAATTTATGCATACATCTTCTGAGGAGCAACACCCAGAACGAGAGTCTCAGTGGTGGCGGCGCCGGTGGCCTCTGAGTAGCTCAAATCAGGGTACATACCGCATCTTCACCCAATAGATAAAAATCTGGTTAGGACATGAACTATACATCGACTGCATCAAAATAACTATATAGAAACCTCTTACCCATTACAGCCGCTGCCGCAACCACAGCTAGACCCACAGCCACACTTTCCTCCGCAGCAAGACATATTCGATGATTTCAAGAAAATTTGACTGAGGATAAGAAGATTTGGATGTAGAACGATTTCTCTGGGGACGCCCATGTCCCATATTTATAATCCGCGTAGGAGAAAGAGGTTGGATATCGACCATCCACGCTCCATGATGGGTGGTCCCTCCCACCTCGTCATTTTCTTTTGTTCTAATCTTTATCTTGTTTGCGTCTGCAGAAGTCAAATCCAAGCCATGCATGTTTGGCCAAGTTTAAAAAATTTAACTTACTTATAAGTAATAAGTAATTTACTTTTGTCTTAAAGCCGTCTACTTGATAGTGCTGCATCATTATGATATTTGGGAAAAAAAAAGCAGCAGCAGCTTAAATTAAGATGTTCAGTTTTTCTCCCATTATGTGATCAAAAGCTTGAGTGGTAGTTTTAGTGCCAGATTCGACACTAGTGAATATAATAATATCAAGAATGCATTTCTTTGAAAAGATTTCAAGATTTGAACTATAATAAAAATTAATCAAGTCTTATTCTCATTAAATTTGAATTCGATTTTTTTTGTAATTTTTTTAGTTAATTTTTATATCTATTAGAAGATATAATGCACGTAGGTTTTATGCAACCGTTAAATATTGTGTAAGTAATTTCTCTGCCAACTATTTCCATTAGTTGGAGTGAAAAATTACGAAGAAAATAAGGGAGTAGTGGTTATTAAGTTGAAGGACTAGAAAATTACATTTGAAAGTTTAGGGACCTTCAGTGCGCACGATGTATCTTAGTTCAATCAGTTTTTAGACGTTCAATTAGATGAAATTAAGTTGGAGGACTAAAAGTGACGTTCTTTCGAACTAGAGCTTTTTAGATCATCTTGCTTTTAATGAATTGATGCGATCTCTACTTATAAATATATTTTTATTTTATTCCTTATAGTATTATTACATTTATCTTGACATCATCATCCCTACCATAGCATTCTATATCATATAATCATAGAGTTACGATGTGCATGGTGAAGAAAATGAAGGTTACAAGTTGTAGTCAACACTTGGATTAAATCAAACTTCTGATACCTAATCTAATTCTTGTTCATATTCTTGAATACTTTTGAGGAGGAAAAACTAGCCATTCTTTCAAGAAAGTTGATAAATGTGAGAGATATCATGGGATTCTCCAAGCACTCTCAACTACAAAGATTGGTCTCCCCTTTTCAAATCTTATTCCAGTGGACTCTCTTTCTTCTTTTCCTATTAAAAAATCACCATAATGGAGTATTTATTAAATGAGAAAGAAATTACAGATTTAAAAGGACGTACAACTTCAACTCCAATCAACAAAAGTACAGTGCAAATAAATTAAGCAGTACAAGACTCAAAGTTAGACAGTACAAGAGCGAAGAGACTACTTATATATATCCACGAATATATATACATATATTGTAGATCCTACGAAATATGCGATTTAAATTAATGTTTCACTTTGAAAGGTAAAATTTAAGAAGAAGAAAATAAATCCCAAGCGAAGACTAAAAATCTGAAGAAAAAAAAAAAACCCTTTTCTAGTCTCCGCAAGGGGTGTTGATTGCCAAGGACTCACAGTAATCTCTTTTTCAAGCCAATTGAAGAGACATTATCCTGTAGAAGAGAAGAGAAGAGAAAAGAGGATGCAGCATTGCTTTCAGAACCCCACATTTATAAGGTGGAGTGGGGTATGAATAAACTTGTTCCATTTGAAGTGGATGGATGTGGAATCACCTTTTAGTAAAATCAATTTGTACCTCTTTTAATTCATTAGTAAAATTTAATGAAATTTATAATATACTAAGCTTCTCTTTTTTAAAATTTATTTTTCATAAATTTATTTTTAATAAGACTCTTCATGAAATTCACAATTTTTTTCAAATTGTTAACTTTAAGTTTCATCAACTTTTATCAAAATTTACTAAGAATTTAATTTTTATCAATATCAAATAGAGACTAAAATTAATACGGCTGCAAATTATTTAGTTGAACTGTATCCGTGGACTGATTGGTCGAACATAGTGATAAGAAAATATTTACTCGATTGTTTACAAATTTTATGTAAGATTAGGTGCAAATTACTAATGTTTGTACTTTTTTTAAAAATAAAATAAAATTATTTCGTTGGGTGTAACCTATAGTTTTCTGGTACGGGCAACAGAACTTGAACTTTGTGAAGTTGTACTGCTGCCGGCCTGTACTACTTGAAACTATATATTTGCATTGGTGAAAAAAGTTGTTGGCTTTGGCACATTTTGCAAGGTAAACTGCGAAAGGATAATTAATATCAATTATGCTATTTGTATAAAGATGTTTTACAAAAGTTTGTTGCTGTGACAAGATCTAGATCATTGATTTCAAAAATTATTTTTTTAATCATTAGTCAAGATGTTGTCAACACGTATTTTGTAAACCAATTTTGTAACATAATTTTGTACAAGTAGCATGACTCAATTAATATTTAAGACGTTCTTTTAAAGTACGAAGTATGGATGTAGATATTCCAAAATTAGTGGGGAAAAAAAAATGCCCACCGTGGGGCTCGAACCCACGACCACAAGGTTAAGAGCCTTGCGCTCTACCAACTGAGCTAGACGGGCTAATATAGCAATTTGATTGACCAATTTTACTAAGTTCTTTTAATTTTTGTCATAAATATATACAGTTAAAAATTAAGTCTCGTATCCTCTTCGCTGCAAATACAATTAATGTTCGTCGACTGTCCATATGACACTTAGAGAGTGAAAAAGTTGTCACGATCCATTAAAGTTTAGCCCATGTTCATGTTCGATTTAGTTAAATATTAGATTTTTAGTAAATTTTATAAAAAATGATGATACGTGTGATTAAAAATTTTTGAGTCCAAGGTTCTATGAACACATATTCAATCCAATAAATTTTCTCATTTTTCCGTTATTGCTTATAATCATATCCATTACCAAATATACAGTATGAACAAATTTGTCAATTAACTATTATTTCCAACAGTTTTGCTACATTTACACCCTTTGACACAGCACATAGTTTTACTATTGATTTTAA
>CAIGRP010012684.1:0-13768 GCA_903798385.1 Fraxinus cuspidata
AAAATTTCAAGATTCATCTTCATTTTCTCAATTTGTAAAAAATTCGGATTATGTATTTTCACTTAAATATGATTTCTTGTAATTTCGATATGTTATGCTAATTTTATACATTGATAGGATAAGATGAACCATTATTTTGATATTTTTAGTTTTTAATTAATTCTTTTGACTTTAATTTGATTTGATTTAAGAATTTTTATTATTATTTTTATCATTCTTTTCAATTGTCTGATCACCAATCGAATTGTTAGTGGATTTTATTATTATCAAGAGAGGCAATAGGGTTTAAACACATTATAATAAACATTGAAATGTTCGATAGAGGATGGAGATATATATCTAAACTTTATATGATTTCAATAGGTGTTCTAGTACTTGTTAATGCATTTATTATGTTTGCATCTTTCATTGAGAGATAAAAGTGTCACGTGAGAGGAATAAATTTGATTGCTATCGAGGGAGGCTTTCAATTAAATTACGAACATTGACCAACATAAATGATTTCAAATTGCCACTTTAATTGTTACACTAAAAATGAAATAATATGGAAGGTTCGACATCTTAGCAATATATCTCCCACATTTGAAAAACACATTTACTTAGTTCCATTAGTTTAATTGATAATTTATGGATTAATATAAAAAAATCATAAAATTTGTTTGCTATTCGATTAAAGTTACAATTAATTTTAACTCGATCAGACACGTAATCCTCATGGATTCGACATTTTATTCACTACTTTATTATTTGTTCACAATTTCGTTCACTTGTGGGTTTTCAAAGGATCATAGACCTTGGGAAAATATGGTTTAATATTATTTCTTTGATGAATTGCATGAAATTGCTGCACTTTTCATGATTTAGGTTATATAAATATTTGAAATTCACGTCTGCATCAAGGTAATGTACATTTTAATATATTTGGGTTCTATTTGAAAATATTGTTTCCTTATCTAGTCATGATTTGTGTTAGAAAAATTTAACAATGTAGTACATTCTTGATTTTGAAAACTATATATTGATTCTTCCGGAAGATCATTGAAAATATAGTTTGCTTGGTTCACTTTGATGCTTAGTGAAGATTACATTTCAATATTTTATATATTGTGATCTTTGTTTTATCAAAAAGTAAATCAAAATTATGTTTCACAATAAAACGATATTTCAAGATACAATCTTTACCTTATTAAGTGCATAAATATTTCATATTGGGGATCTTACATAATCCACAAAAAAAGGACAAAATGGTGATAAATATTAGTGGTGTCGTGTTCAAGGACGAAGGCGGGTGTCTGCTGCTAAGTTCGAGGCTGAGAAGCAAAATTATATCAATAGGGGTTTTAAATCAAGCTGAGTGGTCATGATTTCGTTCCAAACAAGCGGTTGAGATACAAAATAGGAATTTTTTATTCTCATAATTTAGTTTTGAGTTTGATATATATTTGTAGTATGGGATATTTTTTTTGTAAAACCTTGACTCTGTAATTTTTGTTTCTTAGCGGATTTCCTTGGCTTCTACTAGCTGGTATATGTTTCCCTTAGTGGTTTACCAACTTAAATCTTGTGTTTTGTGTCTTACATTTAGGGATGGGCATTGGGTCGGGTCGGCCCGGGTTTGGCCCAAAACCGACTCAACCCGACATACTCGGTTTTGAACTCTTTCCCGACCCGACCCGGTTCCTCCCCTAAACCGAC
This sequence comes from Fraxinus cuspidata, assembly GCA_903798385.1. Taxonomy (NCBI): domain Eukaryota; kingdom Viridiplantae; phylum Streptophyta; class Magnoliopsida; order Lamiales; family Oleaceae; genus Fraxinus; species Fraxinus cuspidata. Next base: position 1,696 of record CAIGRP010012684.1, read on the forward strand.
CCAACATAAATCGGTTTTGGAAAGTGAAATTATTCACCACAATTGCCCAAACTGGCAAACTGAAAATAAATTTCTTCCATGGAATTTTTGGGCTGTTGGAATTTCCTCCATTCTCAACTTTGTCTTTTGGTTCCCTTTAATTGGCAGCAATAATTCTCCAAATCCAACAGCAGTGGCTTTTGGATGCTCAGAACGAGGTGGGTCAACGGCATACTTAAACCAAAGTAGAGACCAAATGGCACCTAAAGCAGCTTCAGCAAGAAATACTGATTGCGGACCTCGAAACTTGGTTTACCCAACACACCACCACCCTTTTCTCTTCTCATTCAATTATTTACAGCAAGCATAGAGAGGGAAGAGAGATCGGCGGAACAGTGACTATTACCTTTCTTAGTGGCAGTATTCTTATCGAGCTTGCTTAAGTTGACGTCCAAGAGCAGCAATTGATTTCTCAGGAAGAATCGCCGGAGAGGGAGGTAGGGTTTGAAGCCGGAAGAACGGGTTGGAAACTTGGAATTTGAAAATAGGGTTACAAATAATGGGTTCGGTCGATTTGAAAATATTTAAATCGTGAACAGATCCGACCCAACCCATTTTAAAATCAAAATGAACCCGAACCGACCAGGCCGGGTCGGGTCGGTTCGGATCCACGGTTTTCTGGTTTATGGGCCCAGCCCTACTTACATTACTTACGGCTCGTTTGTATGATTTTATAGAAGTCAAGAAGATCTTTTGAGATCAAAAAACTGTTTTTGAATCCGTTTGACTAATTTTATGAAAATGTTTCTTCTAATTAGAAGAGTTTTTAAAGGAAGTTACTCTAATGTGACATCATCTAAAAATATTTTCGAAATAGGAATCTCTTTTAGAAATTAGTTTTCAAATAAAAATTAAAGTCGCTTTCTCCAGAAATTCTTCTACAAAAAATAAAAGTCATGCCAAACAGGTTCTTGTATTATGGCGTGCTTGTTCCACGAACTACAGTTTATCAAATCTTACTTAACACTTACTGGAAAACTCTAAAATTGATTAGTACCTTTAAAGTTGTAGTTTTGCATGCAAACTTGTAGAAGACCTTATGGTACATTGACAATTTTGAAAGTGATTTCAAATTGAATAGGTTTTATCTGAAAATTATATTGATTATCTTCAGAGTTTCTTAATATTTTTAAAGACTGAAAATTAGATTTTCTAGACAGTCATCGAAAAGGCTGGTAATTCTTAAACACCCATTATAGGTTTTGGTAACGTAAAATCTAAAACTTATTAGTGGTATTAGAGGAGTCACACAACTCCTGTTGATCCCCAGATCTAGTTATGGATGGTACTACTGCTAAACAGTCTGTACTAGATGGTAATAATCATGGTTATTGGAAATGGAAGGGACAATACAGGAAGAGGCGCATTTATAGGTTCAAATGAAGGGCTTAGACCTTCGGATAAAACGACCATTTAAAAACTCCTTATAATCATAACCATTAGATGTCAAGAGGTGCCTGACTTGTATTCGAAAAATGCAAGATTGAGATCGAGTGCGTTAACATGCACATTAAATGCCTATAAAGCATTAACCTAGAAACACGTAAACAACATCCTCTAATGCATGACAAATCAAAATATGTCCCCTCAATACTGCCCACGTTAGTTTCCACTATCAAAGAAAAGTACGAGTAAGTTCTCAAGGTCATAAAAATATAACGAGTCCTAAATTTATTATGAATAATTAAACTGGACTTCAAGGACTATTTGTTGATCCTCGCAAAGTGACCCGCGAACCTATCCCATCACGTACGAAACATAAGTAACACGCAAGGGAAACGTAAGAATAGAAGGTTTGCATAAAGCTAGAGAAACCTTTTCCCATCCAAACTGGGTATTAATAAAAAAATACACGTGGATGGATGAAGAAAATGTGATACTCTTAACAGAATCGGTTATCAGCTATCCAATAAAGAGCTGTCATTTGTCATTTTTCCAAATGACCAAAGTATCCCAAAACTTGGAGGGAAAATTATAATTACCCGTCCCCTTAAAGAAAAAAAGCATGCAATTCAAATATTTTCCCTCATAAATAACCATTTGTTGAGCATCAAAATTAGAGAGCTTAGGAGGTGAAAATCATAGTTAGGTGAGATGATTTGCTAATTCGATTATTACCATCAACACCAACAAAGTTTACAATACTCGATCTGTAATATAACTCCGAAAATCACAAAGGAAACTCAAGATCGAAGGACTTAGACTCAAAATTGTAATTCTCAAGTTTGGCGATCAAAATGCTAGCCCAGATCCTAAAGCTAACCTTTACTGATTAAAGAAAGACGAGGAATTGCGTCATCTCTCTCAAGAACAACATAGTGTTTTAAATTTTACAAAGAAACCCTTGGCAATTCATGAGAGGAATGGTCATTAGGGATATCTAGAAAGCCCATTTTGTGAAATTTCTTAAAGATCAACAGAGATATGATGACTTTCAATTAGGAGTTTGGAAGAACATGAAGAGAGAACGAAAGAAAAATATGGAAGAAACACACCAAAAAGGCAAATATTATATATATAACCTAATAGGGCAACTAGGGTACTATTTAATTGTATCTTCAATTTGAATTTCGTTTGAATCAAACTTACCAGTCGATGGTTAGAGGCTGGATTTTTGTTGTGGACGTCCCGTCATAAGGGAGTCTCCAAAAATAATTCGTTCTATAAGGCATTCCTAGCCTTCTCATCTAAAATCGTTTCACAAGCGATCAACTCCACGTTGATACGTTAAAGTAGCTTTTATGAGACTCTCATACCTCCTACCACATGTCATTAATCTTCGTAGCTGAGATTTGTCCCATTTGGCTCCCTGTAAATGCCCCTAGGAAGGCTTGTTTTAACTATGGCCAGCTCTTGCTTGAACCCAAAGGCAACTTGCTATACCAACTCTTAGCTGATCCATCTAAAGTGAGATGGAAACCTGGGCATTTAAGGATGGGACTTGCCTTCTTCAATCACATTTGTGTCATGTACTCACACTAATGATACATTGGATCTCCTTTATTGATGTATTTGTCCATGATCGGACGGGTAAAATTTTCCGAGACTAGATCCTCCTTGATCTCCCTATAGTGGGAAGTGTTCATCATCGTCATCTAATTCATACGACCTAGTAGGTCAATCTTCATATTCCTCGTCCTAAGGAATGTTATATAAGTTGTTGAAGAGACTTTCAACTCATCGGCCATCAGGGCGACTATTCTTCCAATCTTTAGAGGTGACCTTTTTTGGAAACATTTCCTTAGCAGGCCTACTCTCTTGATGCCACTTAAGCGATCTTTCTGGTATACTGTCATAGGTTTTTGACGCCTATACAATGGTGTTGTCATGGAAAGTACTATTAACAAAATTAGTTTCATTCTCTTGCAACTTTTCCTACATGCCATTTTTGTAGTATTGTCTATCTTCGCCAGTAGAAAAGCGTTCTCTATCTTCAATGCTTTAAGTTTTTCACCATTTCTTGAATAGTTTTTGCAGCGGACATTTTCTTCTACAGGCGACGATGTTGTGGAGGAGAAATGTTGGACTTCTATAGATGTTTCTTCTCTACCTTTTAGGATTGATGTCACTATCAAGTTGACAGTCGCTACATTCTCCGACTTTAACCTCTAATGCTTTCATCTCCTCTGGTTAGTTTCAAAGAATTCGGACTTTTTCAAAATGTAATCAGATTTCGTAGTTTACTTTGTTCAAGTTATCCACTGACAATGCCAATTTGTTGACGATGAAAATTAGATCAACAAATCATACTCACCTAGATACAATTTTCATTGCCTAAACTCACCAATTTGGATGCTCAAATAGGAGCAAGAAGTAATATAGCTATTTGAGATAAAGATATTTAAATTACATGCCTTCTTCTTCCAATGAAGGGGGTATTTATGGATTTTCCTACAAACCTTTGGGTAATTTGGTATTTTTGAGAGAATGACAGATGACGGCTCCTTATTAGCTATCTTCTAACTGATTTGGTTAAAAATCATGTTTTATTCACTTGTCCACCTGCCCTTAACTGATAGCTTTAGCCAGCATGGGTATGAAAAATGGTTCATAATCTTTAGGCGAGCTTTCTATTTCTTTGTTCCCTCGTGTGTCACTTTGCATTTCGCCTAATAGCAAGACGGATTTGCAAACCGCACTTCAAGTGTAAACACTATTACAAATAAAAAAAATGATAGAAAGATACGATTGCCATTTTATTACAACTAGCACATAAAAGTTCAAGATCATATAGCCACTAGCAATATAGCAACCATAACATAGAGGCTGAAATACTGATAATTAGAAGGGGCGAATGCAGAATTCAAAGACAGCGTTGATGAAGATAGAAGACAATGGCAATGAAGGAGTATTATTTGCAGTACCACCATCTCTTGTTGTAGTTGTAATTTTGACTTTCATTCCGTAGTCACAGTGACTTGATGTACCTCAACAGAGAGCATGTACCAGGTTCGTTTAGTTTAACCATATTGCTACTTCCATTTAGTGAGTCCAATGCACTCAACATATCACAACTTGTTAATTTCCTAAATTGTCACTGAACTTTTTGTAAAGTTTCCATGGGGTCACTGAACTTCAAAATTGCTCCTTTTAGTCACTAAACTGTAAAAATTGGTACCCCATCTATCACTGGATAAATGGTGATTGCAAAATTGGAAGTATTTTATGACGTGTCTAACGATATGGCTGATGTGGCGCATTATTGTAAAATAAATACGAGATATCGTCTAGAGTGCTTCGAAATATAAGGAAACGTGAAGCTGAAAATAGCAATTTGCATCAGGATATTCAAATTTAAAATTGTGTCTTCATGAAATTGAATGAGAGGTTGTGGACGACCTGCATATAAAATTTGATTTTAGTGATTTCAATGAATTTTTTTACAATGATGTATCGCGACAACCATACCGTTATACACGTCATCAAATCCTTCTAATTTTCCAAACGTCATTTACACATTGATGTATAGGGTACTACTTTTCAAAGTTCAGTGACTAATGGGAGCAGTTGTGAAGTTCAGTGACCCCGTGGAAACTTAACGAAAAGTTCAATAACCATTTAGGGAATTAACACGCATTTTCACTGCCAAGTTAACAATATTGTGCAATCCTAGTGTATTTAAATGCTAAAATGAAAAATAAATATTAAATACGGAAATGTTATTAATTTTTAGACACGGAAACTTCTAATAACAAGTTTCTAAAATGGATCTTGATACATGTATGTCAAAATTTATATAATGGATTACATAATGTCACATTGCACTTTACTATTTATTAGTTTAAAATACAGTTTTTTCCCTCCACATTATATTATGTAATCCATTATGTACACTTTTCATATACAAGTAGCAAAATCCTTCTAAGAAATGAGCCCTTGACCAAAGTTCAAGGCCGAGCCCTTGAGCTCTTATAAATATGGACTTTTCTCGAGTATTCATCATTTGAATCAACAAATAGTTACTCTACTATTTTTAGCCCTTGCTTGAGTCCCATTTTATAAAAAATTTAGTTTTTTTAAAAACTCATTTTCAATTATATTCTTCAATAAAAAAATTATAAGTAAATAAAAAAAATCTTATTTTTTAACCACACATTCTCCAAAAAATATTATTTCAAATATATTTTTCACTCAAAATGAGGCTCAAACAATGGCTTAATTGAACCAAAGGACAATTGAAATGTTGATGTTTCTCTGCTTCTGTACACATGAAAACTCTATTCTAAATTAGCCATCAGAATCTCTTTAGCCGCCACTCTCCCTTCTTAACAATCGACTAGACAGGACTATTCGAATTGTTTGTTTACTATTATAACATCTTCAAACTTATTTCAGGATCTCAAAATATAGACTAAAATCAATATGTTATGAATTTGGATCGCAAGATAATGACAATAATGAAATAAACAAGAAGAAAATAAACACCAAGATTCACATGAAAACCCAATACTGGAAAAAAACATGGGCATAGGAAATAATATATTTAAAAGTCACATATGATAGCGGCAGAGAACACAACAACTTCAATGACAAGTCCTCCTCGTCGTTCTTAACTTTCAATGTCTCCAAATCGGCCATGATTTCTTTGACCATATAACTAAGTGATCATCCAATGACGCACATTCAGACATCCGATGAGAATATAAGCATTGTTTCAAGTGTAGCTTACTACTCAAGCTCTTTGTCATGCAAAGTTGCTCCAATTTCAAACACAACAAAGCGATACTTCTCTCCTTTAGAACATCCTAAAAAATTTGATTTGAAAGATGTATATGAATTTGAGATTGAGCTTTCCGATCTCTATGCTGCTATTCATCCTACGTCCAGGTAGCAGACATCTTATCAAAGCCAAATAAGACTTCCTCCAAATTCATTTGCGCTAGAACATCTCACATCTTCACTCGCCATAAGGTAAATCTCGTGTTTTTATCCAACAACGGGATATCATACTTCATTGTCGCCATGCGAAACAGTCAACATTACTTTGATACCACTTATTATGAATTTAGATTTCAAGATAATGTCCATAATAAAATAAACAAGAAAAAAATAAACACGATGATTCACGTGGAAACCCAATACGGGAAAACAAAATCACTACCAGTGGAGGAGAAATCAACTATAATCAATAGTAATTGTGTTTACAATATCTCAATGCACTCAATTGAAATCTAAAACTCTCAAAATGTTGTATAAATCTCTCTCTGTTGTGTTTTGTTGTGTTATTCTATACAAGTCGTGTCATATATATATATATATATATATATATATATAAACCCTAGAGAACAAGTTGTAGAAGTATAGAAGTTCAAAACCGCATCAAAAAACGAAAATGGGCCTGGGCTAGATAAGTCCGCCGCTCGAGTGATATGCGAGCGACCAAGTCTCGGATTGTTTTCTACTGGGCTCGCTCGAGCGTTCAGCTAGCGCCAACTGGCGAAAATGCAGCGATTTTTTCCTTCGGCCATAATTTTAATTTCTTCAAAATCACTCCAATTTAGACTCCAATCCCCATTAGAATTTGGGTCAAACCACACCACAATATAAAAAGAAAAGAAAAAGGAAACCTAGTTGAATGTCTGAATCAAAGTTTGTAGATTCCTACCACAACACGTTCCTTTCTTCTGATTAATCTTAATTAATTCAAAGAATACACACCAGATACAGGTATTGGTGTTCAGAATGAATATAATACATACAGCTTTTGATAATGAGTGGACTAGTTTCTTTTCTTGAATTCAGAGAACACTATTTTTTTAGTAATTTTTCTAGAAGTTGTATGAGGGCTTGATTAATATTCATTGATGGTAACAGCTTTTGTTCATAACTGTAGTAATATTTTTTGTTTGTTTCCTAAGCAAATTACGGTGGTTCAACAAAAAGGGGTGTTGGAGACTTGGCTTTGAAACTAAGGTAGGTTTCTCATCATTTTAACACGCAATTCACGAATATGGTAGAGTCACATTGAGATGAAATATAAATAAACAAATATGTCTTATCTCTAACAATTTAAATTTTGAGAAACGAGTTGAATATAATATGAAGGGTGTTTTGAGATAATTTGCTTATTTAAGTTTTTGCCCTCACGCGCACAAGGGCCTGTCCAAATACATCAATAAATCAGGTGGCAAAACAGAGCAAATCACAAATTTTGTCACGTTCTTCCTTCTTTTATTTTGTTCAACCAGTAATTCAACGTATCGAACATGCCCGAGATATGTAATTTCTCAATAGTCTTTCATCACAACTTTGGGAATGTCTTGTTCACGTTTAAAAAGTCATCAAACATCCAAAATCAAGAAATTTACTGCTGATTTCTGAAAAATGCTATAATCTGATTGTAAACAATATCCTTGGCCGTTTCTCCCATTATGAAATCCGCATGTGCATAATCATTTATATACTGAACATGGAGCTTGTCTTCATCATGTAATTTAAGGCTATCAAGCAAAGTCTCCACATCTTTTACATCAGAGAGTGCATCTTCCCCTCCATAACTCAGATAGATGGGCAGATCACTAGGTATTTTCGACAAATTGTAAATTGGAGGTTTTGATTCCCCATAATGCTCTTCATTGAAGTCAGCATTTCCATAGTCATATCTCGACAAGATTCCATCCCGAACAGCTGCAAAAAATAATTTTTGACGTGTCATTGAGTTAATTATCTAGCCGATATCAAATTTATATTTAACTCTTTAAAACTCATTTCCCTGTAACTCATTTCCTGCCAGGGGCAGACCCAGGAACGTGATTCAATGGGGGCGAGATAGAATTATGTAAAAATTATGGATTAAAACTTAAAATTATGGACTAAAAAAACTACAAGGACTACTTTGTAAATGTCAAAAGTTAAAGGACCAGTGGGGGCAATTACCCCCACTGGGCCCTTATTGGGTCCGCCACTGTTTCCTACCACACATTCTTTCAATAAAATAATTTTGCTCGTAAACCCAAAACTTTCCCATAGCCAGCTAACCTAAATAATGAATCTCTCTATCCTGGATCCTAAAGTTCCCCGGTTGAATAAAAGAGGTACCAGAAATTTACCAAATAAACAAAGTTAAAATAGTGAACTTACTTTGAGCCAAATGAACTAAATTCTTAGTTGCAGTAGATTGAGGTTCATTCTTCAAGAAAAGCTCAACGGTGGAGTTAATGAGACAGCAGTTCTTTCCTGCATTTAGAAAATTATGAACAGAACATTAGTAAGGTGCACGTTTCATTTGAACTTCATTTTTTTCGTCTAAAATTTGTCTAGCGCTGTATAATCCGGCTAATCAAACAAATAATTACCAGTAAGAGCGGCAAGCAAGTCATAACAGTCCACCTCAGGGTCGGTACACAATGCCTTGAGAAAGTTGGATACCGGCTCCCTTAATTTGAAAGAACAAGAGAAAACCACATGTTAAGTTATTACAAATAGTTGTAACAAAGCTGCACATGGTTTAATATCTGAGGTTCTTTACCCTTTCGGATTGAATTCTGCAAGTCCAAACATTGTAGTGATCTGTAGATGACATTAATTGGAAGAAACAAGTGTTTGAAGCATTCATAAATTACAATTCTACATAAGAAATACAAAAAAGGAACACACTTGGCTGAGCTTAAAAGTTTACCAATGTAAATAAGTAAGTAATAAATACATCATGTTTTATTTATCAAATTTAGAAATAAGTTAACTTGTTTCCACATTAATTTTAAGGGTTACCTTATAAGTAAATTCCTTGTTAATGAGATGGAAATTTTTCAACATCGTTAGCATCCCATGAAACTCAATAAATATATTGTTAACATGTATAAACCAAGGATGAAAGAATGAATTATGCAAATATCTTTACTTCACCAACGAAAGCTCTTGCTACAAGAACACCAAGTGTTGTAGTCATGTGGCTCAAGTAAGCGATTGGACTCAACAATGTGGCTGATCTGACCTTGTCTATTAGTTTCCCTTCGGAGAAGGATGCTAGGGCCATTAAAGTTCCCTGTAAATATTTTTTCATTAATGTTTCAGTAAATACACTTTACTTTTGCTTTCTTGGAGAGTTTGTCAACTTTCAAGATCCTGATCTTACCATGGAATGGCCTACGTAGTGGATTTTCTGCCCGGTTTGTTTGAACACGAACTCAATAATAGCTGGCAAGTCGTGAAACACTAGATCATCCCATGTCCAATTCCAGAATTCCTGCCCGGTTTGAGTTTAGTAAGATAAAATTCTACGGCTAGTATACCAATACAGCAATCCGTAGGTATTCTAATCATACATTCTTGAAGTTCATAAACCAATATTAAAATGCTGATAGTTCTGAGTATATTCCGTAATAGATCAATTGATATAATCATTCAAGGCTAAGGATGCATGTGATTGTTGAAAATAGTGAGTTGAAGCGTAAAATCAGGCCGGGCGGGCCAGGGTTGATACAGCCATGTCCCTTTATTTTAGGCAAGCCAGACCTAAACGCTTTCACATTTTTCACTAGTGTTTCTTTTACAAGAGGGCCCATGTAGCCAGGTCAGGCACAGCCCAGCTCTAGGACAGCTATCCGTTCCGGGCTTTTGCTATTCCAGGAGACCCGGCCATGCCTAGAACAAGCTTCTACCTTGTCGATCTGACATGTTTAGACGCCTCTAATGGTCTGACTAGTTATTTCATAATTAGATTCTCTATTAAATAAATAACGATGATTGGGGACAAAAATACCGGGGTGCTAGGATCGAGAGTCACATGTCGCGTACTGAATCTGGTTCCCCTGATGTTGGAAATCCACACATCAAAGCCATTATCAGCCAATATCATCGCCAAAGATTGTTCTGGAGGATTTACAAGCCAAGTCATTCCATCCTGAACCCAGGCCAGAATTAACCATCCACGGTTACAGTTTCTTCAGCAAAAATATAAATAAATGATCAAAGAAGTATATATTAAAAAAAAAACTGTATGAATTCACAAGAATATAAACAAAAACATAAAAATAGTACAAGAAATAACCAACTAGCCTACCTAAAAAGCAGTCTCTGTTTTGACTAGATTCCGTGGCATTGTACAACACGTGAAGCATCAAGACAAATCAACAAAACAGGATTTGTCAATAAGCATAATTGCAAATTGCAACTCCTGTCGAGAGTACTGGCACCAGCTTAGCGGTGTCAAAGTAAGTCTGGCCAGGCTCACAGGTCACAAATAAAACATAGATAAATTCATGATTGACTCATTTTCTAAAATTTATTTTTTTCCTAAACTCATTTTTAATCGTACAATTTATGGAATTCACAACTTTTAGCAACTTTTAACTAATGTTTTGTACTAAAAATCTAATCTTTTTCTTGATCAAAACCAAGATGGGCTAAATAAACTTTGAATAGGAAAACTTGGAACAATAACACATTCGATCTGTAAACCTGACTCATCTTCGGACAGGTTCACGAGACCAAACTGTCAAAAAGAAATGTGGTAGACTGAGCTCGAACCAGCCCTTGAGATGATATTCATCCACTTCTCTGCATTGGCAAGTTCACCATCCCAAAACCATATCACCTTGGGAAATGGATCCTGTGAAGATCCTTTCACTCACAAACCGTGTTTTAGTTCAGAATCAGATTGAATGTATTTGTTAAAAAATGATAAGAGCGTCTTTCTTAGAGGTTAACACTAACATTATTATAACATCAGTACTGAACTGACCGGTACTAACGTACTACTACCATTCCAGTTTAGAAATAAAGCTGTACTGACAAACTAATCACCTTTTAAATTGCTTATAAGCTTAGCCAAACAGGTTGATAGACTCGCAAAACTTTTACTTACCACAAGAACCCCATGTTGCAACAACACCGGTGGCCTATTTGGCCCACTGGAGCCACCTCCACCACGGCCTTGGGGAATTCTTTGCACGCTTAATATGTATCCATCATCAGTTATTACCTGAGACAGACATGCTTTTGCACATTAGCCCATTTAACTAGAAGGTGTAAATGTAATAATCTCAGTTTCTTACATCAAACTCGTGGCACTCGTAACCATGTATAGCAACTGCGGCTGCACAATTACCTGCGGCATCAGACTTATCATCCTGGCCGCGACTCGAGCCAAATGCTTGAAAAGGCAGAACTAGGAGGAAAGTCCACAAGGAAAAGAAAGGAAAACTGGACAGGCGTGGAGCCATTTCTTGCCTTGTTTTACGTGGTCATCTCATCCCAGTGAGGTGGTCTGGGATTTATAGAACATTGACCTCAGTGCAGCCACATTTTTCATCAGCACTCACGGATATAAAGCAAAATGAAATATACCACTATGAGGAATTTTTTTTTTTTTTTTTAAGAGGTCGGTAACCCCTTGTTTCACGGGGTGCCTTTCTTCTTGACACAGAAAGGGATACCATGCGGCAGTAGTCTGCTTCGCTAGACTACCTTCCGCCTACTCTCGGTCGTTTCGGGACGAAAGTAAAATTTGATCACAATTTGTAGAAAACTTGCAACATGAAATTGAAAGACATTGGAAACAACTTGATCACTGATTGCTTGAAAGCTAGAAATT
>CAIGRP010012692.1:0-24127 GCA_903798385.1 Fraxinus cuspidata
CTTCTATTCATTTTCAGCCACACATTCTTAAATAAAATAATATTTTCCATCACATCAATAACTTTTCCTTCTTTTTCAACCACACATTCTCCATCAATCTATTATTCCAAAATACATTCTTTCAAAATAATGTAGCTCAAATACACCCATACTAAACACCAGATATATGTATTATTCCATATTATCTTTATTTTCTTCTTACTTTTTCTTGGCCCATTACAAGTCCATATTTGTCTCCTATTTTTTTAAAATTCATTTTTCCTAAACATTACTTTTCAGCCATATATTTTATGAAATTCACAATTTTTATCAACTTTTCAATCATATATTTTATCATCTTTTATCAAAATTTACTGAACATTTATTTTTTAAGGACTAAATCGAAGAAAACCTTTTTCACCCTACTCTACCCCTCGTAAGTTTTCCAACCCCCAATCTGATTCTCCCCACCTTGTTCCTTTTCTGCCCAAACAAATTCTCCCATACCTCCCACTCGCCCACCATGAGTTTATTATTATTATTATTATTATTATTATTATTATTATTATTATTATTATGTTTCACATGCAATCACACGATTACTATATAAAGTTAACAACAATCATATTTTTTGTCGGGAAAAAATAAAGACAAGTTAACGGTTTGTGACGAAAATAGAAATTTGTTTCAGTTCAAAATAATTATATAAAGTCATGATTATTTATGTAGTTTTACTTGGAGACTTGGAGTCACTTGAGAAGATAAAAAGAAAATTTAAAATTGTAGTGTAATAAACAAATTGTATGTTCAGTTCAATCATTTCTAAAAGATTCTTTAAAACATGACATGTTTTCTATTTTAAAGAATCGACACTTAAAATTATACTTCAAAACTCTTTAGATTAACATTTTAATTTAAATAGTGTGTTTTTCTCTTCAAATTTGGAGACCCAAACACTTTTATATAATTAAATGCATTCAAAATATTTTAATTTTTAATGTAGGAAAACAATATAATAATTTGGATGAAAGTCACTGAAAATAAAAATAGGGGAAAATAATAAATTAAATGTTGTATATAAAGAGCCCGTTGAAATACTTAAATTTTTTTTACTACAGAGAGCCTTTTGAAAATGCTATAAGATTTTATCTTAAACTTGAACATTCAAATTTAGTAATAATGATCAAACTAGTTCTCAGTTTCTCTAATTGAGTTGCATTTCAAAATACAAATATCTAGTTGGTTAAAGAATTCAAAAAGCTTTATTTTGGAGAAAAAAATATTTTAAATAGTGACTTTTAGGGAAATATGTGGTTAAAAAGTATGGAAAAATTTTGAGTTTACGTGTAAAAGATTTTATTTTATAAATGTGATTGAAAATGAGTATGTAAAAAGAGAATTTTCTTGTTAAACAACGACTTAGTTTTGACTCCCCGCCATGAACACTATTAAATAATTTAATATATTATTAGTCAAACATTTGTATAAATCTTGACACAAGCCATGTCTGAGTAAAAACAATTAAGTTTGTGTTTGATAAAGATTAAAATTTAAATTAAAGTCAATAATTAATTTTAACTACATATCTCATGTGATTCACAACATCTCAATAATATATTTTATCAACTTTTATCAAAATTTACTAAAAATATGTTTTTAATCAACAACGAACAAGGGCTAAATACATGTTTGAAAATGGAAATCTAACCAGAACTTGTTTTTAGTTATCCTTATTTGGTGGGAATTAAAATTAGTTTTTAGTATAGTTTTTGATTAAAATTGATAAAAATGTGGGATTAAAAAATTATGGATCTTATAAAATATGTTGCTAAAATTAATTGTTAATTTTGATTTAAATTAAAATCTATATTTTAATCTCTATCGGACACCAGCCATAGGTGGGGGAAATTTGCCTCAAAACCAGCCAATCTCTAAATTGAGGTCAAATAGCTAGAAAATGTCGACTAATATAGTTGTATGTTAATATATTTATCTTTATGTACTTTAATCTTGAGAGTGACATTTCAAAATAATAAGTAAAAATAAAGTGAAAGTTAGTTATTAAACACCATAAGCATACACTCAACCCTACGCCGTCCCTGTAAAAAAGAAAACAAGTAGAGAAAAGTTTGGCAATTTCATAACCAGATAATTAGTAGGATAATAGATATTATAATTGTTCGTCGAGAATGATATTTGTTACGTCTTTCTATACGAGAACTCTCACGTGGTCTCGAACATCCTACGAGGCAACAATTCGACGGTCCCACACCTTGTACACTAACATGAGGCGAAGCTGGACCGACACTCAAGTGTGGATGATCTCATTACACGCGGACCTCGTGGAAAGAGTTGGTCCAGGACGAGGCGGTAAAGAGATCTTATACAGATCTTGTATTATGTGAATGATAAGACTACTCACTGTCATCGTCGCCAACCTATGTGGTCAAGTCCAAGGCCGAAAGTTAGACCTTATGGATACGAGGCATTTAATGCTGTGACTGATTAATGTCTTTGACAAGAAAGATCAGTCATTTGGATGAGCCCACGTGCATCATCATCCAACGGACTTTGTTAGTATTGCCTATGTATAAAAACTTACACTTAGTGCCATCTAAAAGTAATGCAAGTTTCGACTCTCAAACTATAATTTTGCTACCATATCTCTTATTTGTTTTTTCCAAAGCCGACCCTCCTTTTTCATATGGAGGCTCACGTTTAAAGTTCTCAAACACTCATATGTCTATTATTCCAACTGACTTGACTATCGAGTGCGCACAAACAACTCCAACCCCTCTAAGAAGGTCACGTGTGACTAACGGTTTGTCCAAGCATACAGGGACCAAGCTTGCATGGATGTGAGAGGCAACTAGATCAGTTGGCTATATCATTTGTACATTTTTTAGGGTAAACAATATTAATGTTGAATAATAGCCATATATTTGTTCATATCTTGGCATAATCCATCTCCGATTCCTAGAACCATTGAATTTGAGCAACCTTAATTTATTTAGCCACTTGTTTTTTTTTTAGTTAACACTCCCACAAATGAAGGGAAAACTTGCGTTTCAAAACTAGTTAACCTATAAACTTAGACAAAGTTATATTTTCATCAACTAAGCAAATATTTAGAGCTTTTTGATGAGGTTAATCTCGCGTCTCCTTTTAATATGATTATTAAGGTACCGTATATTAACAATCACAACACCAATAGCAATTGAGAAATTGACAACAACATATTGACACTCAAGTCCGGCATGAGCGAGAAAAACGATGTCATAGTTGTTGAGAATATTAGAACAAAGTCTCGCATCAACTAATCTAAACGGGTCTGTAACACTTCACTCAACTTTTCTAAACATGTCCGTAACACTTCACTCAACTTTATATACAAATATGTCTATAAAATAGTAAATTGAAACGCGCAAATCATAACAAACTTCTCAATCAAAATATTGAAAATTCAATTAAATTAGACGGAGATATCTTGATAGAATAGGTGAGATATCCTGATCAATTAAAAATTTGATAAAATTGTAACAAAATTTTAAAATTTTATTGAATAAGCACTAAACCCTTGTTTGATTTTGCTAAAAGAAAAAAAAAATAAATCAGATTTTAGTATATTCGAATAAAATTGATGAAATATGTATGTTGTTAAAAGTTATAAATTCCAAGAAATATGTGATTGAAAATAAATTTGATAAAAAAAAGTATAAAAAAATAGGACCAAACATAAAAATTAATTTTTCTCCAAACTCATTTTCAATAAAATAATTTTACACTTAAATTCAAAATTTTTCTTACATTTTAATCATGTATTCTAAAAAAAATCATTATTACAAAGTTCATTCTTTCAAAAAGGGACACATACACTTTGAACCCATATTTGAGCCACATTTTCCACCAATATTTTTTTTCTTTTATTCGCACATCCTCCCATAAAATAATTTAAAACATATATTCAAACATTTTATCTATTTTTTATTCACGCATTCTAAAAAAAATAATTATTGCAAAACACATTTCTCTCAAAAGATGGGACTGAAGCAGGACTAAAGGCCCATTTGGTTTGTGTTTCAGTTTTGAGTTCATTTTCAATTTTTTTTAGTGTCTATTTTAAGATTTCTAAAAAGGTGTTTGATTTGTAATTTGAAAAATTATTTCTCAAAAATTAGAAACATGTTTGGTTTGAAATTTTGAAAAATTGTTTTATGACATTTTATTTAATGAGTTTTGATTATTCGGTAAAAATAGAACAATTTTATGTTAACATATTATTATATTACATTTTAAAGTTGATGACTCTTACAATATTTTTTTCTTGTTATAAAAATTAAATAAAAATAAAAAATAAATGATATTAAAATATATTAAATAAAAATAAAAATAAATGACGTGGATTGAAATTATCTTTATCCGTGTTCACTTAATATTTTTTTTTAGAATTTCTATGTAAATAATTATTAAGAGTTTGAACTGTTTTTATATTTATTATATAATTTTTTAGAAATTTTTTATAATTTTATTTTTTAGCTTTTAATTTTAAACTTATTAATTTTTTTGTCTTTTTTATTTTTTTTAAATTTTTTTGTTAGAATTTAGAATTTGTTTTATTAAATTTTTATTTAAACGCTTGTTTTGCATGCCTTTAGTGTTTTCAAAATTTCGTTGAAAAATTCAAAACGTCAAAAATGCGTTTTGATTTTTATGTTATAATTTCATCCTTATTTTCGAAATTACATTTTCAAAAATATTAGATCAAAAGCGTTTTTAATATTTTATGAAATTAAAATCACAAATTAAACGCACCCAAGTCTTTTCAAAATAGCAGCAATTCAGAGAAAAATTATTTTTTTATTTTTCTCCCAATTTGTTCTTTTGGCCTTGTTTGATAATCGTTTTTTTGGAAAATGTAGTTATGAATAGTGTTTTTTAAGGAAAATATATAGTTAAAATGTAGGGAAAAAAATTGAATTGGTGTAAAAGGAGAGAAAAAGATAAGAGAGAATAAAAATCAATATACTTGTGTGTGTATATTATAATGAGAACCAAAGTCCTATATTTATAGCGAAGGAATATATATAATATGATAATAATTTCTAGGGTTGCATGGGTACAATTGTCATTCACCAATAATTTACCATTTACAACACTCCCCCTTAAGTGACATATTACAAAATATCTGTCTCAGAGCCTGTTTGGTGCACATTAAAATGAGAGAATGCTTTTTTTGAAGTGATGTGATGTGGAATATGGGGTAGAAAAAGAAAGAAAAACTATTGATGTGATGAAATATATTAATTTATTGAAAAATGTGTGGTTGAAAATGAGTAGAAAAATGACAATTGAAAAAATAATGTGGCTCAAATAGGGGTTCATTAAAACCTTATTTGATAAAAATCCAATGGGACAAAAAGAACAAAGGAAGTAAAAAGAGTACAATAATTTAGGAATATTAAGATAAATGCTGCATCATTAAAACATTGTTAGAAAATCAGTAGGATAAAACCTAAGCGAAGGAAAAAGAGTATAACTACTCCCCCTGATGTTGATCACTGAAAATCTTTGAGTCAACGCATTTCAATCTTGTGAACCAATTTCTTAAATCTAGATGTTGATAGTGCTTTTGTAAATAAATAAGTCATATTGTCACTTGAACTGATTTGTTGAATATTGATGTCGCCATTTTTTTGAAGTATGAAAGAATTTTAGAGAAATATGCTTCGTCCTGTCACCTTTGATATAACCTGTTAGAATACTGCTGCCAACTATAACCGAGTAACAGAATTCCTCACACAATCTGGTATATATCCTAATTTCTAGGAATGGTGCACAATTCAGTTAGCCACATGGCAAACCAATTCTAGAAGGATCTTTTTACGTCTTTTGCTTGTATACCATTTATGTATATAAAGCCATATTGAATGAGAATGAATTTAATGAGCGTTGATCAACACCTTCAGTTTTTTAATTTGGTATCAAAGACAACATGGCTAACACCGGCACAGGAAATCAATCTGGACCAATTGAGTCAAGCAGGCTACCTGTAACTCAAGCTGTTGTAAACCAGGTTTCATCAATTGGAATGAATCTGAATCAAACTCCATCAGTGAAGCTCGACGGGAACAACTTCTTGTTGTGGAAAAACATGGTTATGCCTATAATCAAAAGGGCATAACTTAGAAGGCTTCTTGCTGGGGACAAGGCAATGTCCACCAGAATTCCTAGCCACACAAACCACTGTTGGTCAAGGAGAAGCAGTGGAGATGACTTAAAATCCAGAGTACAAGATGGATCTCAATTGATCAGCTGTTAATGAGATGGTTATATTCATCGATGACTCCAGAAATAGCAATGAGAGTAATGTGATGCAATAGTTCAAGCAGGTTATGGACTGCAGCGAAAGAAAGTTATGGCGTACTGAATAAATCTAGAGTAGTTTTTCTCACTGGAGAATTGCAAAGAACAAGAAATGGCTCTATGTCTATAGATCAGTATCTCACCACTATCAAGCAACTTGCTGATAATCTAGAGATAACTGGAAAGACCATTAGCCACAGTGACCTTGTAACTTAAGTCCTGTTAGGATTGGATGAAGAATATACACCCATAGTTGTACAAGTCAATAGCAGGGATGATATATCTTGGTATGAACTGTCATCTGTACTAATGACATTTGAGAGTAAGCTTGAGTATCCGAATCAAGTTAAGAACAATATTGCATCAATGAATGTTGGTCATTCAAGCATACAACTAGCCCGAAGAACTGGCTCAAGTAGTGGCAGAAGCTTTAGGGGCTGTTCTCTTTGTCATTTTCAAACCGTTTTCTGTTTTCGATTTTTCAAAACAGTGAAAACGTGTTCTCTTTCCTATTTTCGAAAACGCGTTTTTGAAAACAAGTTTAAAATTTACAAAAAAAAAACACAAAACGACAAATTTATCGTTTTGGGAGTTTTCAGTTATAACTTGCCCAAAATTTTCAAAACGCGTTTCCGTTGTTTTCAACCACCGCCAACCGCACCCGAGCACCACTGCACCCCGCAAACCAACCCCCAATGCACCACCACCACCAAAATCTCCACCAGAAAGACCCCCATCGCCACAGCCAAAATCACGACTCAACCACCAAAAAATCACCACCAGAAATTCCCCCACCGCCATAGCCAAAATCGCCACCAGAAAGGCCACCATCGCCACAGCCAAAATGGCGACCCAACCAATGCAAAATCGTCATCAGAATCGCGACTCAACCACAACCAAAATCTCCATAGCCTAAAATCATGACCCAACCACCACCACAGCGTTCGCGACCCAACCACAGCCAAGACCCCCACCGCCACAGCTAAAAATTGTGACCCAACCATCGCTACAGCCACCAACGCAACGTCGCGACCCAATCACCGCCACAGCAACCACCGCATCCAACCACAACACCCAATCTAACAATCGCCAATGAAGGAGGGGAAGAAGAGAGAGATGAGGGGAAGAAAAGAGAGGCAGGAGAGAGAGAGACGCCTGTAAAGTAAGGAGGGGAAGATAACACGTTTTCCATTTTTAATTTTTGAAAATAATTTTTCAAAATGCCAAAATGAACGCATTTTCGACCATCTCAAAATGGACACTCAAAACACAAAACTCAAAATAAATTCAAAACTAAAAACACAAAATTGAAATACAAAGAGAACAGCCTCTTAGAGGTTCCAACAATAGCAGGTTATTAAACTTCAGAGGCAGAACAAAAGGTAGAGGTAGAGCTGGAAGGAAAAATGAAAATAGAGGTCTTTGCCAAATCTGTGGACTAAACAACAACTCATCCAGCTGGTGTTATAATATGTATGATGACAGATATATGGGTGGTAAACCAAGCAATCAAAGCTACTAGAACAACAGCCTAGCAGCTTTAGCATATATAGTTTCACCAAGAGTCCTTGAAGATCCAACTTGGTTTGCATATTCAGTTGTTAGCAATCATGTAGCATCTGACAAAGGTAATCTACATAATGTCAAGAGATATGAAGGTAAGAAAAAACTATTGGTTGGTGATGGAACCTCATTACACATTGCACATATTGGGAACATGAATGTTCCCACAACAAATGATAAGTCTCTTACATTACAGAGTCTCATACATGTGCCTGCAATTAAAAAGAATTTAATTAGTGTTTCTCAGCTTACAAATGATAATGATGTTTTTATGGAATTTTTCCATGACTGTTATGTTGTTAAGGACCTGCAAATTAAGAGGATACTGCTGCAAGGAATGCCTAAGGATGGGCTGTATCAGTTAAGGCTGCTAAGTACTAAGCCAGAACTCAGTGCTATAGAGTCAAACTACCAAAATAAGTCCAACTCCCTCATTATGAGTTCCGATTGTGATGAGTCAACCAAAAATACTAAAGTGTCAAAGTTAGAACTTGATATTTGACATAGAAAATTAGGCCATCCTTCTAATCATGTGTTAAATCAAGTTCTAAAGTCTTGTAATAAACTTACCAGTGTCAATGGAAATCCAAACTTCTGTAAATCGCGTAAACTTGGAAAATCTCATGCATTACCATTCAATATATCCCTATCACATGCATCAAATCCTCTAGATCTTGTGCATTCAGATGTCTGGGGACCAGCACCATTAAATTCTACTTCGAGGTTTAGATACTATATAATCTTTGTTGATGATCATGGCAGATTTACCTGGATATACCATGTGAAACACAAATATGAGGCATTGGACACCTTCATTCACTTCAAAAAATTAGTAGACAACAAGTTGGAAAAGAGGATTAAAGCACTTCAATGTGGCTGGGGAGGAGAGTTCAGAAACTTTGACAAAATTGCCTTAGAATTTGGTATTGAACTTAGACACTCATGTCCATACACTTTTGTACAAAATGGCAGGGCTGAAAGAAAACATAGACATGTTACTGAAACTGGTCTAACCACTCTTATCTCAAGCTCAAATACCTCTATATTATTGGTGGGAATAATTCAAGGTTGCAACCTATTTGATAAAAGACTACCTACACCTATACTCCAATATAAGTCACCCTTTCAAGCATTATTTGAGAAAGAGTTTGATTACAAAACATTAAAAACATTTGGGTGTGCCTGCTATCCCTGTCTCAAACCATATCAAAGACGCAAAATTGATTTTCACTCCTAAAAATGCGTCTTTCTTGGCTATGAGGATTCGCACAAAGCTTATAAGTGTTTAAGCTCAAGAGGTAGAATTTATATATCTAGACATGTGGTGTTCAATGAACTAGATTTTCCGTTTAAAACAGGTTTCTCAAACAAAAGAGTTAAGCCACAGACCTCTAAACCTCTCATAAGTTTTTTTTCCCTTTAATCAGTTCTTTCACAAAACAAATCCTCAGAATGTCCCTGATACAACACATCATAGTGCATCGCTTGCTGTAGACTCATCTGACTTAGAAATGGAAGTTGAAGGTAGAAGAACCAACTGGTAATGAGGAAGTTGAAAACCAGCTAGGATAATGTGATATTGAGGATGCAAGAGTTGAGGCAAATATCCAAGGTGAAGGTGAAACTCAAAATACATGACATTATATATTACCAGAAGTAAGGTTGGAATCTTCAAACCAAAAGCTTACATGAATCAGGCACTGGAAAGGTTGGCAGAAATTGAACTTTTGAGTGCTGGCGAAGCACTGCAGAGTGATAGTTAGAAGAGGGCTATGTAAGAAGAATACAATGCATTGATGAAGAATGAAACTTGGACATTGGTACCACCTAAAGCTGGAATGAAGATAATTGGCAATAAATGGGTGTTTAGACTGAAGTTTGATTCAGAAGGAAGAGTACAAATGTATAAAGTATGGTTAGTTGCCAAAGGGTTCCTTTAAACACCTGGAATAGATTTTGGAGAAACCTTTAGCCCTGTTGTTAAGGCATCAACCTTGAAAATTATTCTAACACTTGCCATGTCTAAGGATTGGGAGATCAGACAAGTTGATGTGAATAATGCCTTTTTGATGGAAAGCTGAATGAAATAGTTTATATGAGTCAGCCACAAGGATTCATAGATGAAAAAATCTTGACTTTGTGTGCAAGCTTGATAAGGCTCTGTATGGACTAAGACGGGTCCTAAGAGCTTGGCATGAAAAGTTGAAGAATACCTTGTTAGAATGGAATTTTAAATAATCGAAGGATGTAACTCATTGTTCTTTTTGGAAAATGGAAGAGAGGTATTGTTTGCACTAGTTTACGTAGATGATAGAGTGATAACTGGTAACAATAATAGCAGTTGCAGAAATTTATTGATGATCTAAACACCTGTTTTGCTCTCAAAGACATGGAGAACCTCAATCAGTTTTTAAGAATACAGGTACATAGAGATAAAGTTGGATTGTACTTAACTCAAACAAGATATGCTATAGATCTACTCCAGAGATTTGACTATGAAAATTTGAAGCCAAGCTTAACACTATAGCAGTAGGTAAACTGATTTCTAAGTCCGAGGGACAAGTTATGAAAGATACAGCATTGTGTAGGAGTGTAATTAGTGGTCTTCAATACCTCACTTATAAAAGGCCAGACATCACTTACTCTGTTAACAGATTGAGTCAATTCCTTCAAGCTCCAACTGATGCTCATTGGAAGATACGCAAGAGGGTGTTCAGATACATAAATGGTACTCTAAACCATAGGCTTGCTATTACAAAAAGCGACAGCTTGGACATAACCGCATTTGCAGATTCTGATTGGGCAAGACAGGGTGTCAATTGCAGGCTATTACGTATACTTTGGAGATAATTTGGTGTCCTGGTGTTCCAAGAAACAACAAGTTGTTGCTAGATCAAGCACATAGGCTGAATGTAGGGCGTTAGCTCACAGTGCATCAGAAATTGCTTGGATTTAATCCTTAATAAATAAGTTGGGAATATTACAGCGATCAATTCCTAGTATTTGGTGTGATAATCTGAGTGCAAGTGCATTAGTATCCAATCCAATTTACCATGCACGCACCAAGCACATTGAGCTCGATGTTAACTTTGTAAGGGATAAAGTCTTAAGAGGAGAACTAGAAGTTTGCTAGATGCCATCATCGGATCAAACACCAGACTTACTAACGAAACCTCTCACTCATTCAAGGTTTGTTTTCCTTATAGACAAGCTTGGAGTGGTAGAAACACACTCCACCTTGAGGAAGAGTGTTCGAAGACTGCTGCCTACTTGAATCGAGTAACAGAATTCCTCATGCAATCTGGTATATATTCTAATTTCTAGGAATGGTGCACAATTCAGATATCCACCTGGTAAACCAATTCTAGAAGGGTCTTTGTATGTCTTTTGCTTGTATAACCTTGCTGTATATAAAGTCATATTGAATGAGAATGAATTTAACGAGCATTGATTAACACCTCCAATTTTTTAATTTAACTTCATTTGAGTTGTGCAATACAAGCAGCATTATCTTTAAACAAAACCATTGGACTATCTTTTGTTGAAATTAATCCACATGATACTTGGATATGATGGGTCATGTTCATCAACCATATACATTCTTGCCCACTTCATGGATTGCAATAATTCCAAAATGATTTGAAGATGTTGCTGTTAATGATTGCTTCACAGATCTCCATGATATAGTTGTTCCTCCACGTGTAAACACGTATCATGTTTATAATTTTACTTTATGTGGGTCAGAGAGATAACATGCATCTGCATATCCCACTAAAGTAGATCCTGACTTTTGAGAATAAAATAATCTCAAATCAATAGTACCCTTTAAGTAACGAAAAATATGTTTAACAACATTCCAATGGCTTTGTGTTGGTGTATAGCTATATCTTACAAGGAGATTTACAAAAAAAACTATGTCAGGTCGAGTACAATTTGCAAGATAAGTTAACGCTCAAAGTGCACTAAGATATGATACTTCAAAACTAAGAATCTTTTCTCCATTTTCAAGTGGATGAATGATCATTTTTTTTTTTTACAACAAATGATTGAACAACCATATATGATGTTAATGGATGTGCATTATGCATATAAAATCGTTTAAAGACTTTTTTGGTATATGTAGATTGATGAACAAATAATCTTTTTGGGAAATGTTCAATCTGCAATTCGAGACAGAATTTGATTTTTCCTAATCTTTCATCTCAAATTCATTTTTCAAATAATCTGCAGTTTTGTTGAGGTCTTCAGAGGTTCCAATTAAATTTAAGTCATCAACATGAACTGTTACAATTGCAAATCCAATATTTGTTTTCTTAATGAAAACACATGGGNGTTTCAAATTAAATTTAAGCCATCAACATAAACTGCCACAATTGTAAATCCAATATTTGTATTTTTTTTAAAAACACATGGGCATGCATCGTCATTTTTATAGCCTTCCTTCGATAAGTATTCGCTAAGGCTATTATATCGCATGTGTCCTTTTACTTGCCTAATCATTACTTCGATTGATATACTTCAATACATTTATTTCGATATCCTCGCTACATGAAGCAGTACATCATGCACAAAAATATTGCCGAAAACTTTTACTTTTCTTTTTCGATTCTATTTTATTTTCACATAATGATATAACTTATTGAGATATCTCAAATTTCATTATTTCAGGTACCTGCATCTCTTCCGAAGTTTTATAATATGTTATACTCATTAAGAGTATATGTCTCTTTAATAAGATCATCTTTATCAATTGCTCCATTTTTGTTCGGAGGATTTTGTAATAGAATCAAATATAATCACGCTTTAGGCGTGTCATAAATTTATCAATTATAATATTAACGAATTGTCCTTTTAGAATTCAATTCGAGTTTAAGCATTTAAATTTGATGTGAGAGATTGTTAATCTCTTTGGTTAGTAAATGTATCTAAATGAATTATCATCCGAACTTCTAGTTCGAATTGTCTTTTGCAAGAATTTAAATAATGATGTGTTTGTATATTATTTTCATCTTCTTAATTCTCCCCATAATACAGAGGGAATTGTCAAATCAGATTGACAATTATTTTTTTTGACTTATAAAATATCACCAATTTGGGATAATGGTTCATACTACACATTTATTCTCAACATTTTTTACTTTACATCTCAATACAATGTTGTGAATTAATTGTACATATATCGTACTATCGAATAATTAGATGAAGAAATCAAGCTCTAACCATAAGCCGATTATAATATGGAGAACTTGATGTTGGCATGAGGCATTCTCTAAACAGAAATTGAAAGTATTTTGTTCTCAATTAAATTAATTGGAAGCGTTTAACAAACAATAATATTAAACCATTTATCGATATCTCAACTAACACTTATTAAAAAGTTGAGACTTAGGATCATTAGTGTTAAAAAGACACACCATCTTGATTGTATAATTCGAAAATTATGCTCATAATTTGAACGGTTTTTTCGCAAACTTCAGGTTGTAAACACTATGCAATCATCCAATATTTGTATCAAATATATTATATACAAACAATATCTAGATGGTCAACGTGGTGGATGATGGGGGTCCCATTTATCACCATAATTAATTTTCAAAAATATAGGGAATTCAATCCCTATTTTAAGTATTGATATATAATGATTAATTGTCGATAAATTGAACAAATATATATAGGAATCAGTGGATTGAAGAATCTTCTGATTCTTTGTTGAATATTCATTTGATTTTTAATTTTGCATCATTATTGATCTAGTGGGGGGTCCAACAGATTGTGCCAAATAATAAAATCAAATTGAACTTCTGATTCAATAAATAATATAATTCAATTATTTAATTTCGAAGAATATGATTAAATATTATATAATCATATATCATTCAAGTAATCAAACTAATCAATATTCTTATGGCATCAATTACACGTCATTAAGGGATAAACATGAATTCAAAATGATATATTTTTCGAAACATGTACTAATTCGAGAGCACGTTGTATTTATTATTGCCAATTCAAAAGCAACATGTTAATATTCTTTTAAATTATTGAAAATTATAATTCATACCCTTCATGAGCAAATAATATTCTTTTGAAATATTAATTATAATGTTGTGCAATTTCAGGGATAACAATAAACTATTATTTCGATATATTAGCTCTTCAGAAGTCATATATTTACTTCTTCAATATCAATATATCAATATTCCTCTAAAATATTGGAATCTGGGCGTCATGCTCTTCAAGAGCAATAACATATTATTATTATTATTATTATTTGATATAATAAATTGTATAAAAATTTATTTTTCAGAATTTAAAACACAATTTGTTTTATTTTATTATACTCTTCGGGGGCAAGTAAAAGCTAACTAGAATATTAATAATATTGTGTTATTTCAGGAACAACAATATTTGTAATAGACAATATTAATTATAATGTGCAATAATTAATAATAGTGTGCTATTTCAGGAGCAACAATATTTGTAATAGACAAATCTACGATTAATATTTTTCTGAAATATTAATTATAATGTTGTGCTGTTTCAGGAACAATAACATAATAAATTATTAATTTAAAGTTTATATAAGGACATCTAAAAATATTTAATTATCATATAGACATAATATGGATTTATATAGAAAAATTAATTACCAAAAATGTATTAGCAAAAAAATCTTCCAAACATGCATTAGGAAAAAATTCTTCATATACTGAATTTAATGGTAGAATATTGTAGAATGAAATTAATTCAATAAAATACGTTTAGGAGCATACTGTAGAATATTTACGTATAAAAACATTTATTAATACAAAAATCTTGATGACTTTTATATAAACATGAATTAATTCGAAAGCATGTGATTAAGTAGAAATTGGTGAATTCGACTTCATACAATTGATTTGAAGATATGATTTTATGTATAGGTATGAATCATAAATATTGTACAGACATGAATTCAAAGATATAAATCAATATCATGCATATGTACATACATGAATTGACTAAACATGAATATATTAAATTCTATATAGACATGTAAACAAACATGTATATATATATGTGAATTGAAAAAACAAGTTAGAATTTAACTGCAAGTCTGCACCGTTATAATGTATATGTATATTAAAAAAATTCACATAAAACCAAATTAATTTTGATACATGTGGTAGATGATTATGTTTAAAAAAAATTACTACCTTCACTGAATTTTGAAAAATTAAATTATTATGCTGATAACGTGTTGTGAAAAGAGAGAAAGAGAAGAGAGAATAAAAATCAATAGACTCGTGTGTGTATTATAATGAGAACCAAGATCATATATTTTTAGGGAATGAATATGAATACATATGGTAATAATTTTTGGGTTGTAGAGGTACAATTGTCATTCACTAATAACTTACTATTTGAAATATGAATTTACGTGTAAAATATTTTACCATGTGAATGTCTTGTTAAAATTGAATAGGTAAAAAAAAGTGGTAATCAAGGGCTTATTGGCTCTCTCACAATTACACGTACACACGCGTCACAAGGCGATAACTCCACTATGCCGACCAGTGACACGTGGCGTGCACGCACTTTATATAAAAATCCAAATATTTAAATCACGAAAAACAAATAAACAATACTATACAAGTACATAAACCTCTCTCCGCGCTACACCCATATGTACACCCATCAGCACCACCGCCATGGACGGCGGCGCCGACGAATCACGGAAGCCGAGTCTGTACCAACTCTTGGTGGATCGGTTCAAGAGTCTGGAGGCGAGTCACAAGAAACTCAAGGAGCAACTCAACTTGCTTGCGCAAGAAAAGAAGACTCGAAACGAAAATAGTGAAGATATAGTACAAGAAGAGCAGTGGATGCCGGATCACGGATGGGGAAGAATTCCGGGTGCGTTTTTTTCGGGGAGTCCGTACAGGAATGTGTTGGAGCATATGGGTCATGCAGTTCATGTGAGCAGAGTCGGGACTGGAGAAATAATTTATTGGTAATTTTTCAATTATCGAGTAATTATTTGTTCGGTATTCATATGTTTCTTGATTATGTGAAGTTGCATTTGAAGTTGTTTAACATTATTTGACGAATTTTATTATATATATAGTTGGATTTAGGATTATAGATTATCAAGTCAAACGTGTATTTTTCCATTTATTGGTACTTTTTTTTTTATATTAATAAGTAATCATTTATTGGATCTCTTAGATTATTGGAAGTTGGAATACTTTCATTTCCAGTTGTTTGACCATACTTGATTAATCTTGTTATAGATAGTTCGAATAAGTGATTGGTTTGAGTCTTTGAGAAAGGGGGGCAATGTATTTGAAGTTATCATGATAAGAAGTTGGAATAACTTCATTTTTGTCTGCCTATTCTGTTTTCAACTGAGGAATTTGAGCTCAATTTATGGAGCTTCTAGGAATCCAGCATAAAATCTTGAGGGAATGATGGAAGTGGCCAGATCACCTTTGAATTCGTGTGTTGTATGTTTTTAGATGCCCTTGTTCATGTAACCATGGCTTATATTACCACACGAAATACCAATTAGTCGACATAGAGAATGCTAGAGTAGAGATAAGTAGTAGACCGAGGAGCTTCGAAGCGGTTTCCGAAAAATTATTTACAATTTGTCTAACTTAGGATCAGTAGAAAAGTTTGACTTCCGACATGATTGGGGTGCTAGAATCATCCTTCTTACATATTCAATATTCCTAATACGCATTTGGTAGGGTTGGTCCCATAAGAATGACCAGAGATGTAGGCTTTGCTAAAAAAACTACTTGAGTTTATATTTTTTCTTTCGCCGAATTGGTTAATCCTAGTTAATTTAAAACCCTTTTGCACTCACTTATAGGTTTCTCAATTGAATTCCAAAGACGGGATTCAATTAGGGTGTTACATCACTTACCACCTAAAGTGTGACTATCTCATGGATGAAATTGATACATGATAGATGTTATTCTGCTTTCCTTGTCTGCCTTCTGGTGAATGTGAAGTAAAAAATAAAATTTTTCCTCAATGTCTATTGCACTCTTAACATTTTAAAATATTTGGATGTTTATAGTTTCCTAGTCTAATAAATGTGTAGTCTCATTGCACGTGAATCAAAAGGGAAAAATAGTCGTGAACTTTAAATGCATTCTTTGGGCTTCAGAAATAATCATATCTCTTTGTTGAGGATTAGATCGGAGGAAAAGAACAAGCCAGTAGGTCTCTTTTTACCATAAGTTATGGCAAACCTTTTTGGTAAAAAATGTTATTCTGATAAGGAATAGACTAATTCTGTAGTAGGGTCAATTTTGTCTCTGTTATATTAGGCAAGGAAATGTCTAATTCAATTAATATTATTGACAAAAGTTTCTGCCCTTGAAGTCTTTATTTATTTATTTTTAATTTTTTTTGGTATTAAGGATGTACTTTGAGGTAGATCCCACAAATTGATCCTAATTGACTGTTCTTGGAACAGACAAGGAAAAGTATATTTTCATATCATAATTTATGTTGTCACTATATGTTGAAGCACCATATTCGAGCTCTTTGGAATAATTATATCCTCACCTTTAAGACGCAGACACACAATCCCAATTAGAATTTGGGTGTGACTAGAATTTTGTTGAAAATAATTGAGAGTTCTAATTAAAATGCACATTAAGAAGAATTCTATTTGGAATGCTATTGGGAAATCCTATTAAAATTTACTTGGCGAATTCTAATTGAAATTCTACTTGGAAGCCCACCGGGAGTAGGAATTTGTGTGAGATTTGAATAAGCTATTGGGATGAAGAATATCAAGATATTGGAGTAAAGGACCCGAAAGTGGGCACCATGGTGCCAAGGCGATTTTCGCCCCTTTTGAATAACAGTCAGGAAGACCTCGTGAAAATTGAACATTTGTGCCTAGAAGATATAAAATAGTTTTTCGTAGCAGTTCAGGGGTTGGTTTACTTTTGGGCATGCTTCGTTTGCTTTGTGGTTCCATGGCGCATTGGCACCAAGGCGTCACTAGTCTGTTTCGCCTCTCGGGTGATTTTTCTCCTCTACTCCATTTTGAACTTTGTTTCTTGCATTCTCTTTCAACTACAATTCTACTGTAAAGGTTTGGAAGTCCTTCATTCGTTCCCTATATATAATTGACTCTTCATTATGATTTAGTAAGAAGTTAGAAATATTGTAAATACATAATTTTTGTATTCTTTCTTCATATTATAATAATATTTCCATTCTCTGCAAATTATTTTATTCTTGAGTTCTTATGATCAATTACTTTATATTTGGCTTAATCTCTTATTCTCCAACAAAGTGATATTGGATTAATCCGGTATTATCTCCGCTTTTCATAACAAACCGTTATCAGAGCATTCTAGTTCATAACAATCCCAAAGAGTTGAAAGAAAAATAGAGTTTGGTAGATGAGCTCCGAAAACCATCAGTCATTTTTTTGGCTTGTCCAATGTTCTCAGACGTGCTGAACTAGTGTTTAAAATGTGCTGATGCTGAAAAAAATGGGACGGTTGTTGAGGAACATTTATGCTTTTCCTTAGAACTTGAAAGAGGCTCTTTATGCATTTTTCTTTTATAACATTGCATCTTATGAAGAAACTGTTTCATGTTGCAGGAATCGTGCAGCTGAAAAACTTTATGAATATAAAGACTTTGAAGTAATTGGACAAAGAGTTAATGAAATACTTATCGACGAAGAATACCTTTCATCTGCCAATAAAATCTTGGAAAGATTGCGGAATGGACAATGTTGGTCAGGTCAGTTCCCTTTTAAGAAGAGGTCAGGTCAGAGATTCATGGCAATGATGACTAAAAGCCCATTATATGAGGAGGGTGAGGTTGTTGGTATCATCACTGTATCAAGTGATGCAGCTGTATTTAATAATACAAATTTAGAAAACCTAAGAACAAATCAGGATCGTGGTACTGACCAAACTAAAGTGCGTGGAATGAATTTGAAAAGGATTCAGTGGCCTCGACAGCTACAAATTGCATCAGTGCCACATATTGCATCTTCTGTTTCCAATCTGGTGCTTATTATTGTGTTTTTGTGTCTGGTTTAGCCTTGTGTTTATTTTATTTCTCCTACCTATTACACTTTTTACTGCATTTATTAGGCTGCAAAAGTTCTAATACGGAAACAAGGAGATGTCACCTGCAATGCAGATAGCGATACCGATATCAGGGTTAGGGAGGAAGCCAAAGTGGACAATCAAGATGAAAAATTTGAAAAGCCTCCAAGAGCACCAGTAAGCCTTAATATTTAGTTTTGCTTTAGTGGAAAGGAAGATATATAAGAAAATTTGTCGCTACAGGGAGGAAGGCCTACTTTCAGTTTGTCCACGGGGAAGAGCAGTACTGATGCAGTTAGCTCTGAGAAGGACGGAAATACATCTGAATTCATTCAGCCTTCTAAACTTGTATTTTCTCTTCCCCTATTCGTTTTTTTAATTCTTGACAAAATTGGACATCAGGGATTGAAATTCTTCAGATTAGTAATTTTTTAAAATTCGTGCACGTATAAATATAAATGTGTTGCATGGACGCTTCAACAAGAATGACTCGTTCGTGTGTGGCACTCTGAACACTTTACCATGATCATTTTTCTTTCTTTATTAGAAATATTATGTATTTTAACTCAAAATTATTATTAAAATAATGATTAGATACTCATATTTAAAAGATTTAAAAAAAAAAAAAAAATATAATAACTCCTATATAAATGAAGAATTTTAAAGAATTTAATCAACGTGTTGTGTTAGTGTTTTTTTTTGAAAAAATGTGTTAATCGACGTGTCATCAACGTGTTGTGTTAATGTTTTTTTGAAAAATTGCGTTGCATGGCGTGTCGTGTCTTATTGGACGCACGTGTCCATTTTGGTGCATTGTAGAATATAATAGATGTAGGGAGGAACTTATGACACTGAGTGGGTGACACAATCCTCTGAACATTATAGTTTGTCTGAGATTTCCTCGTCCTCTTTTTGGGGATACAGGCAGAAAGACTTCAGCATGCAATTTTTTGTTGAAATAGATGGAATCATGTTGTATAAATGGCTACTGCTGAGGATAAAATGTTTGTTGTGAATACATACATGTAGCCCATGGCTCAGATCATTAAGCCTAGTTTAACTATTTGGGGTTGACTAAATGATCTGTTCCCTTCATTTTGCTTATATGGAAGATATATTTTGTGTATAATTTTTTTTTAAACAAGAAATTTTGAAAAATTATTTGGTGTCTTTCAGAAAAAGCAACTTTCTGATATATTGTATGTATGTAGGCGGCTAAATTCTTAACAAAACTGCACATGGAGAAACCTGGGAACCTGGAGAAAGACAAGGATGGAAGCTTCCCACAAAAAAGTGATCACGATGCTTCTTCCTCAAGCAAGGAGGTAGCAAGCGAGCCATATTCACCGAGAGCTTCAGAGGCAACTACATCATCCAACTATAATCTTGATGCCAACGATTATAGGGAGAATGCTCAGACAGGAACTCTATATCCTAGAAGAACAAACTTGCCTATGAATCCCTTAGGTGCTTCTCAGGGTTCCTCTGCCGGAACCTCTCCAAGAGATCAGGTTGGGGGTTCAGAAGTTCCTGGATATGCAGATCAGTTGCCAAGATCAAGTTTCCAATTGGATGGGAAAGAGTGTGAGCCAAATTTGGAAGTAGAAAATGCATCACCAAGACAATCAGATCCTCTAAAGTTTTCAAGTTCAGATGGGAGTGTGGGCAGCAGCCATGGAAGTTTATCAAGCAAAGGCAATAATGAGTCGTACGCGATGCCAGATTGTGAAATTCGCTGGGAAGATCTGTATTTGCGAGAGGAGATTGGGCAAGGTAAATTTGAATTTACTCATAGCTTGAAGCATATATGTATGCCTTCACAGCATATCCATGTGTGATGTAGGTCAAATTTTGCTCAGGGAGAAGTAGACATGACGATAAAGATTAAGAATTTTTTTTTTTTGTAATTCATATTTAGCAGATTTTGGGTTCCTGGCTCTTGCTTGACCTTAGTAGTATTTTTCCATTTTTCAGGTTCATTTGCTGTTGTGTATCGGGGAATCTGGAATGGATGTGTATGTTGTCAAATTATAGTTCTTTCGTAATCCACTACATGTATGACGGATCTTGTCTAGGATGTACAAATTTTTACCTTTAATAATTTTCAGGATGTTGCTGTTAAGGTATATAGTGGGTATCAATATGGTGAGGAGACTTTATCAGACAGTAAAAAAGAGGTGCGCGATGCTCTCAGCAATATGGTGATAATTTGAAGTACTTCCTATGAAAAAAATAAATTGGTCCTAACCTTGGGCTCAATATGTAATTCAGATTCATATAATGAGAAAACTGAGACATCCAAATGTTGTGCTGTTTATGGGGGCAGTTTGTTCAGAAGAAAAACTTGCTATGGTTACAGAGTTTTTACCCAGGTATAGAGCAAATCTTTTCTTGTGGATATTCTTTGATGATACTTTTGGTGGAGTATTGGATATTAAAGAAGAAAAATGAAAAAAAAAAGCTAAAGTCTTGTTTATTATAGTGTCTAGTCTAGTCTAGTATGATGTACCAAACATAAACTAAGAAAAATTGCACCTCCCTAACCCACCAAACGGAACCCACTGGGAAGTAAGTAATAAAAAAGCTGCGATTGTGAGAAGAATTCCTTTTTTTACAAAAGATGCTAGATTTTCAAATAGTTGTCCAATTGTGCAGATGACATATATAAAGTGTGTGGATTATTTTGTGTATAATCAGGGGAAGTCTCTTTAAAACACTTCACAAGAACAATCAGTCACTGGACATGAGACGCCGTCTGAGGATGGCTCTTGATGTGGTAGGTTTTCTGCTCAAACTCATTGGTTTACTTATTCTTCTGTGTGTTTTGTAGCTTTTAACTCAGCAAAACTTCCATGCTCTTTCTTCTTTCATGCAGGCAAGAGGCATGAATTATTTGCATCACAGGAATCCACCTATAGTGCACAGAGACTTGAAATCTTCTAATCTTCTTGTCGACAAAAGCTGGACAGTCAAGGTATTGTTCGCAGAAATTAGTATTTACATTCAGTCAAGAGAGTGAAAATGTCTAATTTGCATTCTTTCCAGGTTGGTGACTTTGGCTTATCCAAGTTGAAAAATGCAACGTTCTTAACAGCAGAATCTGGGAGAGGAACGGTTAAGATCTTTAATTTCTCTTAATTTTTTTTTTTTTACTTGTAGTATGTGTGATATTGATCATTATATTTTATAAAATTATCATTAATTCTTGTGCTGGTCTGATTTCCCCTGCAGCCTCAATGGATGGCACCAGAAGTTCTTCGAAATGAACCTTTAACGGAGAAGTAATTTCGGAAACCGAACCTAGACGACTTTGCATTGGGAACACATGTTCAGAACTTTTTTGGGGCTGGGGGGTGGTGGGGGTTTAGACTGCAATGTGGATTGCAAGCCCTTCCAGTGTTATTTTAAGTTTGCCTATTGGAGTTTTGTACTTTTCAAATCTGCTTTTTCTGAAGCTATTGATGAGGCGTAACATTATTGTAAGGGAAAATGTTTCCCAATCTTAATTCTTCTGTTGTTCAGCAGGTCAGACGTCTTCAGTTTTGGTGTCGTTCTATGGGAACTAATGACTGAATCCATTCCATGGAGCAACCTCAACTCATTGCAGGTACCTCCCTCCCCACTACCATGCACGTCTGCAGACCATGGTGTAGAGGATTCAATTGTACTCTGTTGACTAGTGACTCGAAACATGTCTGACGTCTCCCAGCTAAAGATTTGTATTTTAAACCATTTTGTTTTAAGGTTGTTGGAGTCGTTGGCTTTATGGATCGCAGACTGGACCTTCCTGAAAAACTTGATCCCCGAGTTTCCTCTATCATCAGTGATTGTTGGCGAAGGTAAGTACATACGGACTTGTTTGCTTGGGGTTAAAATTAAGTCAAAATGCACGTTACTATTTTTGCCAAACATGATTTTTAAAGCTACTTTACTAACCAAACTTACTTTTCTATAAAGTTAAGTCTTCAGTTACTTTATAGCAAAGTAACTTTTTAGCGCACCTAAACAAGCTGTCTTCTACTGTTCTACTTATTATTCTTTTTATCTTGCAATCTATCTCAAACCCAACATTTTTTTTGACTGAATTCAAACTTGCCAGCAGCAATCAACAACACAGGCCATCCTTTGAAGATATTATTCACAGAATGACAGAGTTGGTGCATACAGTTCCCGGAGCAACTGCCAAGACAATCCCGACACCATAAAACTACGGTATGCTGCCAAGTGCCAAATAATTACCTTCTGAAATAAGACTCCATGTAAGTTTGGTGGTGGTGAAATGACAGTGGACAAACATAACGCACAAAAAGCGAGCAAATTTTGTATATAAGCAGTTAGATTTCACCTTTCGTCACACTAAGTTGCATTTTTTTGACATGCCTTGATTTTGTCCCATCAATCTTCACAATGCTTTTCATTTGGTAATGTATAAATATTGTGTTTTGTTTAATATTAAAGCGTGCAGTTTATTTTTTTGTAGTCAATCCCTCAAGTCTCATGGTGTTTGTGTATCAATAAACGTTTTAATAAAAATTATCCAAAAAATGTGAGATCTCACTCCCAGGCAAGATGAATGTGCACTCTTTGATCCAATTGTTGGCATAATGAGCAACTTCTTGGTCAAATGATTATAATACCTAGTGTCTTAGGTAGGCAATTGTTTTTCTGGAGTATAATTTTCTTCTTCAAACAATCTAAAAATGACTTGCTCTTGCAAATTATAGGGACGGTATTTGAATAGAGTAACATGATGAAACTGGAAAAAAATGATCAACGTGATCAAAATCGGAACAAACCACTAACATAATGTAAGTCGAGCCTACCAACTTCATGACGTGCCTTGAGACGAATTTACTCACTTCTATGGTAAGGTGTTCTTCTAATTGATAGAGCTTTAATTTGAACCACATAATTTTCTATTCATGGTAGGAAACAAAGTAACTTGCCCAAGACAATATGCATGAATTGAATGGGCTAATGTATTCTATTGTGATGGTATTTTTTTTTTTGTTAATTTCGATATCTGCGAATCTTCATCCCAAATATGGTGGAAATGCTCCACCAAATCGGGGCGTGGAGTCGGGAATCATTGTCTCTGGTCAGGTAAGGGTCCGTCTCATTTAAAATTCATTTCAAAATATAAGTTT
>CAIGRP010012699.1:0-43899 GCA_903798385.1 Fraxinus cuspidata
ATGTATGGTTGTCAACTTTGATATAATGGAGTAGGTAGAAGTTGTTGACAATCAAGTATTTTGTAAGGTTATATATTCAGCAAGAAATGGAACGTTAGTAAGCTTCTTTCTCCATTATTCATTCTTTATAAAAGCAATTCTTTATAAAAGCAGAGTATTCTCTTCCTCTGTCCAAACCGGTAAGCATTAAGCAAATACGGTAAGCTTTGTGCAAATCCGGTATGTAGTGTGCAAATATGGTAACCTTGTCAAAACCGTAAGTACGTGAAAATCCGGTAACCTCTTACAAAACCGGTAAGCATGGTGTGAATCCGGTAAGTTCAACTCTTTGAATCAATATTCTTTCACCTACTCATATCATTTACATGGCAAATAGTCGATACTTGGTCTTGTACAAACAGATATTTGCTAGCTCAATGTAATGTCAAATTCCAGAAACTTACTCAGAAAACTGATTATAAATTGTGCTGCTATCTATGATCAGGTTGATTTGGAGACATTTATGATGGCTAAGAAGTCAAGCATACTTGTTGTTGGAGAGGACATCCTCAGAACCAATGCCGAGGTTATTTAACGTGTAATCAAAAGCACAAATATAATTCATTAAGTCTAGTTTTATCATCTCTACAATCACGATAAAAATCTTACATTTTATGTCCTTTCATCGTACGCGTAGGTGGGATCAGTGTGCACTACTCTAACGGACAATTACTGTGAGGATGCATTCGACCTGCTTCAATCCCCTATCATGAAAAAACTTCTGGTAGAAGATAATAAACTTGCTAAACAGTCTTTTTTAACACTTCACTTTTCGTGATAAATTATTTAGTATCTGCTTATAATCAGCTTGCAGGTATTCTATTGGACACACAAAATTTGAATTTGTTTCCCAAGTTGTCTGTGACTAGAGATGCAGAGGCAGTTCAGCTTCTGTTAAGCGGCTCAGCCCCTAATAAAAAAAATACACTTTTCGATAAATGTATGTTTTATCATCTGTTGAGGACCACAAGAACACCAAGAATTATAGGAAGTGCAAACTTAGAAGTCACGATTTTCTCAATTTTCATTGCAGTGATGCAAGACCATAGAGATACTAGTTTCCTTGAAGTTTTGCGTCACAGCTATGGGAAGTCCCTCAACAAAAGTAAGTTGATTTTCATTTCAAAATGGAGACTAGCTACCGTCCTCTATTAAGCAATCATCCACATTTGAAATATTTAGTCTTTTTACACATCGCATTTACATCTTTAACGCTTCATTTTCATTGATGAGTGTAGGTTCTTGGGACAGTCAAGCACGATTTGAGCATAGGATTTGGGAGAAAAAAAACTTCCATTGAAGTAAATGCATTGGTTGGAGACAAATATCGGAATGATACAAAAGACGCAACAGTAAAGAAAGTTTCGCCAATTTCAGGTAAGCTATCTTATAATCTCGTTTTATTATATTTTCTTCGATTCATCTCCAAAGTAACACGAATATTTCTAGCCTTTGCCTTCAAAAGGAAACAAGACCTTTTTGAACTATCTAAGAATATGATTTCTAAACATAAGTTTTGAAACAATATTTTATATAGGAATAATTTCACTTGAAAGCTTTAGCAACCAAGAATCCTGTAATGGCGCATCTCTTATTAACAAAGCATAAGCATACACCACCATTACTTTTCTGCAGTTAAGCCTAAACTACCTCATGTGCAGCCTCAGACGAAGGCACCTGCAAAAGAAACCGATGCCTCTCGTGGAAAGACTAAGAACTTCTTCACAAAATTGTTTGGCTTTGGCTAAAAGTAGGAACAAAAATAGTGACATTGTTATGTACTCATGCGAGTAAAGATTATGATCTGTACCATCATAGAGGTTCTATATGTATTGAATAATTTTCATCTTTTTAACAAATGTTGGGAAAATGTAATCAAGAGTTGCATAATTGAATTTTCTGAAAGGATTTACCCTTGGAATTTTGAGTGGACGAAACTCCCAATTTGAGAGTAAAGTAAAGAGTCTAGCATGTTAAGCTAAGCTTAAAAAGAACCTTTTTGCAACAACATCAAGTCACTACCGTCAAAAAAAAATGTTCATAAGCTTAGCCAAACATGTATTAATACTTGAGAAGCAAGTTTTTGAACTAAAAGTCACTTCTACCTTTTTATTGGCAATCATGGTTTGAAAATAGTTTCATATTAAGTTTAAGCTTGACAAATGTAAGACTAGCTTAAAAGTTATTTTTAAGCACTTTTACAATTTTTTTAAGGCTTAACCAAACATGTGTAACATGAATTGTGTTAACCTTGTTACTTCTCCAAGACACAACACCGTGAGACCTCCGATTGAGAGAACTAATTTAAACTATATCATCTCGTTAAGGACTAGCATTTGACTTGGCAGATAAACAAAATACTTGCTTCAACTTGTTCTTGGAACCTTAAATTTTAATATGAAAGCTTAATTCAATATAAATAACAAAAAAAAAATGTAAATTATACAATGTAATGAACTTTTTCTTTGTATGCAAAATCTTGAAAACATAAATTTAACATAAATAAGTTCTCACGTATATCAAGATCAGATCAAGAAAGAGAGGAAAAATAAAGGACAAAAAAAGAAATGCCTCTAGATGGGAAATTATTGGGTATGTAATATGTAGGTTATCCAAGTTGTCCACTTCAATCATGCCGCTAGTTTAAAACCAGCTGTTACTGACTTCCAACCTCTGTTCATTCATGTGATGTGCTTACACCCCACCCCCAACAGCCCACATTCCATATTGGTACGTGGGGCCATAAGTCTCATTTCCATTAGGCCTATGTGATTTTTTTTTTCATTCCACTTTCCAGGCATAGAGGAAAAGGCAAAAATCAGATGCTGCACATGCATTTAGTCCCTCCATTGAGCTGGAACTCCCTGCCTGTGATGACAATGGTGATGTTGAAATTGATGAAGGAGGTGTTGACAACAAATTTGGCTTGAAAATGAACAAACCGGGACGTAAGCCCGGGGCGAAAAGCCAATCATGGACATCCCAATACACTTCAATTCTCACTTTGTTGAGATGAATAGCTTCATTGCCTCTGAATTTCCACTGCAAGTGCTTGACATGAATCAATGAATGCCGATCAATACTAATCTCCATTTCAGAATCCGCGCCATTAGAAGAATTTCGGTTTTTGCACTCAATGGATATCTCATGGAAATTACCCTTAACATGAAATTTAACTCTTGTCACAAACTTTTTCTTACCAAATATGTGCTCTTTTCTCGAGACTAACATTGGATCGATGAGAGCCGGCCTACATCCTGTCTTTCGATAAGCCTCCATTTTCAAATTTCCAAGAAGTAGGACAACTTCATCATCACAAACAATGGCAACATAGTACTCTGAACTCGGCTTGATTTCGCCGTTGAACTTTGCAGCCTTAAGATCCCAGAAAATGCCGACGGCCTTATCGTCCACAGCGAAGCGTTTCGTCCCTTGTTTCTTCCAAAAATACCATGGCTTAAGCTCAACTTTACATGAATACTGTCTTTCTCCCTCAGGCCCTTCCACTGAGACAGATAGGCCATGGAGCAGCAAATTCTTGCACCATGTAACTGTGATTAGTCGACATTGATCGGCGATTTTAGTCCGGTATACCGACTCGAAAACATTCTGTCCTGACCAAGTTTTTCCAGCAGAATCATCTGAAAGCTTTTCACCAGATGAAAAACAAGCTGGAATCCCTATTTGCTCCTGCATCATTTCAGATTAATGAACAAAAAAAGGATAAAATTCTACAATTCTGGGCTGAGCCCTATAAGAAGAAGCTGAAGAAATCCAATGGGGATAAGGATAATGAGTGAATTAGGGTGAGTATAATGGCATAAAGAAAAAAAAAAAAAAGAGGAAGATAGAGATCTAACTTAGCATTTTTCAAGTCATAGATGCTGCCAGAAGTGTTCTTGGCAGCATTAATGGACACAAAAAATAAATATATATTTCCAAACTGGCGCTTGGATTGCAGATGATTGATAACCAGAGTGAGTGAAGAATCAATATATATATATATACACACACACACATATATAAGTTAATTCCACCAATAATCATTGAAGTTTGTAAGAAAATTCAAATTAGTCATTAAAGTTTTTTTTTTTTTTTTAACTAGCATTGACTGGAATTTATAAGGATTTAAAATAATTGGAGTAAAATCTGACATGTCATCGTTGAATGTCACAATAGACTACGTGCCTGAAGCTAGCACAATCGAGGAATTTCCAACCTTAATTAGGTTACCTTCATGCAGTCTCAATCAAGCATCGTGTCCAACAATAAAATCATGACACAAATGCCTTTGCATCGTCTAGATACATCTTCAAAATTTTGCATTTCGACTAAAATCCAGAACCCTAATTTGAAGATTGGGTAAATCGATTTTGGGGATGGAGTATTATGAAATATCAAAAGATAGTAAAATGAATGAGTTAAAACAATTAAAAACGCAATTTTGTTCCAATTCAAGCATTTTTGCTCTATTTTTCATCTATTTATGCTTATATGGCAAGAAAAATAACATTCGTTCAGTTTAATGTGGCACTTAACGACACGTATCTATCTTAAGTGACCATTTGTAAAACTGTTTTAGTGACTAACAGGGTAAGAAAAAATCTTTTGAAATTTTTTACCAACTTCATTGACCATTAACTAAATATTTTTGAAGAGGACAGTTTTTTTTTTTTTTTTTTTTTTTGAATTCAAGGTAGGATTGATTCTGTTCCTAGTTAAAATACAGATATCCATGCAGGATTAAAAAGCAGTGAAGTCTTCTTCACCAGATTTGGGGCATAGATTTTTTCAAACACGGATTTGACTCCTAGAAAGTGTTAAAAGGGTCGGTCAAAAATATTAGTTTAAGGTTATAAAATGCGATTTTTTTTTTTTTTTTTCCCTGCAACAACTATCAAAAAATTAAAATAATCAACATCCTATCTAACTAGAGAAAAGAGAAATAAGGTAATACAATCAATACAGTACCTCTAAACTGGAAGTTGTAGCAAAGGAAGTTAAGAAATGTGCGACTTTGCATTTGTTTCAAGAAACAAAACAACAAGAGGTAACGCCTGTTTTTCTAAATAGAGCTAACGTTTGGAGCTAAGTTAGACAACATCTATCTTGCATTCATATGTAGCACTTCTTTACATATCAAAATATGAGGGTCGTCTAAATACCGACGCGCAAGAGCGGATGATCGAACCTGAATATTATGAGATTGACTCGTCTTTCAGGGCTATTGAGTTGGTATACTTTTGAAAGAAGTCCTGAACTAGCATTGGTTGTACCTTAGGCTGGCTCATCCCTAGTTATTTTGGTCTATGTTGGGCTGGGCTAAGCTGGGTTGCGTTGGAACCCCGATGGCTTTTCATCAGAGATAATAATATGTTTTAAAATTTAAATTGAAAAAGAAAAAATGAAAAAGTTAATATGTCCAACATGGCCCGTCAAAAGCGGGGTCGGGCCCAAAAAATGGAAGGCATGCCGGTCTGCATGCCACCAATTTACACATGTAGCAGCTTGATATGTGGGGTCATCCAAGCCAGGAGCGCCTAACATCACAATGGCAAATGAATCAAATGTCGTACGTGAACATGCACACTATTAGATGGCCTCCTTCACGACTAAGATTCGGGTTTATACTTTTCATGGAAGTCTCGTCGATAGTTCAACCCATCATGGTTATGCTTGGGCCAGTCTATCCCTACCACTGGGACTATATTTGCCTCAGCTTTTAAACTGATGGGCCTTTAAAAAGATTATTACTTTCTAGATTGCAAAAAAACAAATGAAAAAGTCAAT
Source organism: Fraxinus cuspidata (assembly GCA_903798385.1). NCBI lineage: Eukaryota > Viridiplantae > Streptophyta > Magnoliopsida > Lamiales > Oleaceae > Fraxinus > Fraxinus cuspidata. Next base: position 5,830 of record CAIGRP010012699.1, read on the forward strand.
ATGTTCGGGCGCGACCCATCAAGGTGGGGCCTGTCTGCGGGCCACCAATTTGCACCTCTATGTGCTTGTTTATATAGCGTTCTCCAACGATAAATAAGTGTAAGAGTAACCTGGGGGAATTGTATTTGCAAAATAGGTTTGTTAAATACATTGTCAGTAGTAGATCTGGTCCAAATGAGCTTTGACCCTTTATTTCTATTTATTTTCCTTTTTCTTGGCTAATCATTCAAGCAAAGAACAAGCTGAGAAATTAACTGGAAGATATGTTGCCTAGGCTGGACTGGCATGGCAAAGTTTGAGGTAGGCCCGAGTCGGACTTCCTCAAAATCCTCAAGGCCCAAAACATTTTGTAGTCGGGTCTTGCCTATAACACCGTTTAATATCTACAATTAAAAATAGAAGTTCGAAAAAAACTTTTATAACAAGATATCACTATGATCTTGAGAAGTTTTAGTACTTCTCAATTACATTGACACTTACTTGACCGCTTATCATTTGTATATGGTTGGCTCTCCGCCCCTCTTTATTTTATTTATTTATTTTTTTATTTTTTTTTTTTTTTTTAAAAAGCCGGCTTTGCCTGCCCAACACGGCCTAGGCAAGCAAAGAGATTCTAGGATCAGACCCAACTCCTAGTCAAGGACAAAATTAGATTTACACCTCTAAATATTTTTCAGTTTTAACATATGAAGTACAATAAAAAAAAAAAAATTAAAAATCATGACATGAATTATTAAACATTTAGATAAAGTAGCAAAATCTACTTGTCATTTGGTCAAGTTTAGTTGAACTCGAATGATTCACTTAAATTATAGATTCATAAAATAGTGACATGTTACAGTCAATTCATTGAATAACCTAAAGTTTTATAGTGTAGATAGTACATTTAATAAAAGGTGAATTATAGGTGCAATGCTCTATCAAGATCCCACTTTTCTAGGCATTGTTTGAATAAATTATTGAGCCATGTTTCATCTTTTTCCATAGAAAGGGCATTATTTAATAATCTACGTGGTTTAAACAATAAAGAATTGGGTATAATATCCACTCAATTTGCATTTGAGTAGTCTTGGAAGCCTAAGCCTGAGATATAGAAATAACTAAATACAACTAATCATGAAGTGGAGAAACAATAGATTATTAACATACTTATTAAGTGGCCCATCTGGAATTTCTCAAAGTGAACGAAAAATAATTTTAAAAGGCGTTTTAATCATGTTAATGGTAAAATATAGTATTGCTTTTAGATTGTTAGTCTAAAGACAATCTCAATGTGATAAATAGTTTTGTTATTTTTACTATTGTATGAAATATCTTCAATGATCTTATGGTAAATGGTTTCTACCTTTCTAGTGAGTTGATCGTCTTGATTTGTCAAAAGTCTACTCTAGTCGAGTCACATTTGACCTCTGGCAGAGTCAAATGTGAACTTTAGTTCAATTATGTACGTGTTGGTTTACAAATCCCTACAACATGATTAAAGAGACCACTTGGATAGTTGAGTAGAAATAAATCCGGCATTGTGCCGCTTAAGTTTTCTACTTGTGAGCAAAATTATGCCAAAAGTACTTGCAAATCATTTTTAATTTAGTGAGTTGATCAACTATATTTGTTAAAAATATATTCTAGCCAAGTCAAATTTGACATCAGGTAGTGTCAAATGTGAATTATAATAAATCCAAACAAGTCAATTTACTAGTACTTAAAAAGATTTATATATTGGTTTACAAATACCTATGATATAATTAAAGAGATCACTTGGATTGAAGTAAACTAGGCCATGTACTGTTTAAGTTTTCTACTTACTGAGAGCAAAATTATGCCAAGAAGTATCCACGGTCGTGTTTCAGCACCAATTAGTGCTATTAACTTCTTAGGAGCTCAAAGTCTTTCATTGACCATATCAACATCACTTTGATTTTCTAGTATTTTTTTTTTCTAGGTGGGCCTAAGTAAATCAATATAAATAAAGTTTTACATTGTTGTAAAGAATTTGATTCATTTGAATTTTTAGAAAATAGATCGAAATACATTCTTAAATTTGTGAGAATAGAACTTAATTTGAAGTTTTTTTTATTGCAAGCCTTAATTTGGTGGTCTACAAACATGCAAAGGAATAACTTAATTATTTATTGATATATTCATATCTTGAATATTTATAATGTCGAATACTATTATTCGAACATTCTTTACTCGCTTGTTCACTTATGATTTGGTTATCAGATCAAAGTTCAAAAGGTTATGTGTTTCAATCATAAAATAATTTGTTATTGCTAGATACACCGTAAATTGGCCAATATGAAATGTTTATACTTTTCATAAATAATTAAGAATTTTCCTTTTTAAAATAATTAATCAACTTATTAACTCAATACTATTTTATCATCCATCCCATTCGTGTTCACTTTCTTCACTCACATGACCCAATCATAAAAAAAGAAAAAAAAAATTCGTATTGCTCGATACTTTTATGCTTTCTATTTTAGAAAATGAAAGTGTTGAGTTAGTCGAATGCCTACTAATATTCTAGAAATTAGTCTAATGCTTAATTTAATATTGAGATTCAAATGTTGTAGTTAGACATTCTAGTCTGAATCTCAATCCTAAAAATCATAACCATTAAACATTAACTGTAATTGAACAGAACCGGCTAGTTTAGTCCTATTCTATTTCGAAGAGATTTATTTTGTTCAGTAAGATGTCACAACGATATTTGGACTCACAACTCAAAACACTTTTACGCTCATGGTTGGAAATGCTTCAAGAATTCTTGAATTGGTTCACGAATCTAATTTATTCTAGAGGTCAACTTGTGTTGAACATGCATTTCTTGATGCTCCTAATTAAATTTTTGATGCAAGATCTAGAGTTTGAATTTTAAAAAGAAAAAAAGTGATGTCTTTTAACATTGGACCTATTCATATGCATTCATTAACCCACTGTATCAAAGACTTCCACCACATGAATTTCTAACAGTTCTAGCTATGGATTTAAGTGAAAATCAGATTTTTAATAAATTTTGATAAAAAAATTGAACAAATATGTAATTACAAAATTGTGAATCCCATAAAATATATACTTTAAATTATTTTTTTATTTGAATTTAAATTTTAATCAACTTTTTAAGTTGAACCAAATTGGATGCTCACGGCTCAATTTATAATATATATACTTGTGTAGTTACCTTGTTTTTATTTCTCTTTTCTTAATGAAATTATGCTCCCACTAATTCACTTTCCACATTGCATCCTTTGACACCATTCACGACTTACTATTGTGCATACGTTAACGCTTGTCATGTACAAGTTTAAATAATTGATCATTTTGAACTACGAGCCACATAAAATGCTTCTTTATTTTTTTCGTAAAAATGGGATTCAAACAAGTGTTAAATATTATGTCCTTGTTTGGGCCTCCATATTATATAATAAATTTTTCATCAAACTCATTTTCAATCACATTTTCTCAATAAAATATTTTTGCAAATGAACTCGTGACATTTCTCAACTTTTTAACTAAACATTGTCTAAAACTTAACAAGAAATTTATTCTAAAAAATCTTTACCAAATAGGGATTATATATCATAATATATATTACTAATCATTACTTACTAAATTTTTTGCGCATTTAACACATCATAACATGTACGAATTTGAAGTAATACAATAATTCTAAATCTTGAATTACACGAAAAAGTAAAAGTAAATTCCACGTTTACAATAAATGCATACATAACAATGACTTATAGCAACGGAAAGCTATGTCCAATCACTACGTTGTTAAAATCCAAGAGAAATCTTAATTCTCGAGCTCAGAAATTAACCAAACGAACACCACAAGAACCAATGTTTGACCCAAAAACTTCCAAACCTTCTACACTCTGGTTGCCACAAGTTTTACACCCACCGAGGATGACGATGGTGATTGATTTGCAAGCCACGAAGAAAGGAGAGAATAGAAGAAGCAATAGTTGAACTCACCTCCCCCCCCCTCCCCCCCCCCCCCCCCCCCCCCCCCCCCCCCCCACTCCCCCCCCCCCCCCCCCCCCCCCCCCCCCCCCCCCCCCACCCCCCCCCCCCCCCCCCCCCCCCCCNAATCGTCTACCTCACGTTTTCTCTCCTTCAAGCAAAATCAACTCGCACAAGAAAAAGGTTGGGAAGGATACACATATAGCATACAATTCGGTCACAATATGGGCCAAAGTCACTCACCTCTTCAATGGACGAATACTCTAAAGGCTAAACGGGCTACCATATATCACCGCTAAATCCAACTCAAACTTAGGCCCTCCAAAAGTATATTAATTGTTTTCGAATCGAGCAATCAATTTGGTGTCGATAAAATATCTGATATCATTTTATCGTCATCACCGGATTTATTGGGTATTAAAATCCAAAAATTCTCCACCTTGATACTCAATCAACATGCAAACAACCAAAATACAAAGTTTATATTGCATAATCAAGGTAACCAATTAAAATTGGTATTACATACATTACCTCGTGTCTCGGACCTAAAACTCATACCATACCAACTTCATATACTCGCTAAGTCTAAGGTCAATAAACACAACAAATAATCATAGTAATCAATTAAGAGCATATCATACATGCGATGAAGATATATCATAGAATAACACAAGTCTTTTCAAAACACGTTCACGCATAATAACAGACTAATACCAAGTTGATCGATCAAATGGTCAAACACATATGTAACAAATGCATAAATAACCCCATGAAAAAATCTCATCACATTTCTCCTATCACATTTTGTGTTGCTTGCACCTCGAGAACACGTATCTCCTCTCATTGCCCACCTGCTCACTGGACCGATCATTACCAAAACATGTCTAACTGATAAATCACAATAGATCCTAAATTCATGGGATAATCCTATATCACCACCTTACTTCCCAACCTAGGTGGATAATGGGTCTTCACCTAGCAGAAGTTATAAAAGTGTCACTCTTACACTCCACCTGATCAGGGTTTTCACAAATAAAAGATTATAACAGTTAACAATCTTTCCACTCATAATTCAAATGTCACACTCCACATCTCTGATACGTACCATACTCCACATTACAAATAGACATCCTTACACCTACTGTTAATTCATCTCAAACCACTATGGCAAAAATCAACACATTTAGCGATCACAAAGGTTAGGGCACAATTTAAATTTACTCACGCACCACAATCTTACCCCAACACCAATGCTCAAAAAAGGTCTACAAAGAATTTATCTTACAAAGGGAAGGGTGAAGTGACACTCACAAAGAGAATAGAAGAAATAGTTAGTTACTTTACTACACTCACAAAAGATACTCACAAAGAGGAAGAAGTTAACCTACACATGGTTGCCCCATATAATCCCACGAACCACACAAGCTCACAAAGATAAATGAGAAAATGGTAGTCCCTCTTTCTTCTCGATACCATATTCTCTCCACCACTCACAAAGCAAAATGAGTATGCCATAGATCTCAACCCACTATACATATAGCTCATATTACATTAAAGTAATAAGATCGCTCTCAATTCATGCAATTGAACATATCAAATATATTGAAAATATAACATATAAGCATGCAACATAATTAAGAAATCATACGCATGCAGAATGATTACACATAGATGCATATGCAATAACCAAGTTTACTCTCATTAAACCTCACTGGGGTCATAACTAGACCCAGTGACAACATTCTGATAACCACTTTCCTCATCTTTACTCCTATTATCATTCCAATGACAGTTTTTTCGACCACGTCTAAATTTATCACAGTTAAAACACATATTACTTTTCGCATTTGTTTTAGACCAAAATTTGTCATTTTACCAAAATATGTACAAAATACAAAATGCAACCAACAACAAACACGGGGAAAGTACAGACACAATTCATACGGAATAGTCAAACAAAACTCTCCTATGGTCAAATATAATTATAATAGTAAAGAAACAAATTCACAACAAATTCACAAAAAATTCAAGGCAAATAATTAACAAGTAATTCATAGGTCTAGCAATAGGCAATGATTACCTCTTCATGATATCTCAATCATAATGTCACCCCACACGATAACTTCTAGTGTGAAAAGTAAATTGTTATCCTATACAATAACCATAACTACAGTAATAAAAAGGAAATAACACGATACCGAGATGATCATATCTGCAAGTTCATAAATTAGGAGAGATGCAAATTAACTACTTTAGGGCCGCCAACAGTTGCCCTAAATCTTTCAGCAACAGCGGCAACATAAAACGACACCCGACACCTAAACGTCGAAGGGCAAAATCGTTCGAATTTCAATGAATTTCACTATACTACTCGAAACTGAAATCCGACAACACCACAAGGTTTGTCTCGAAGTCGGAAATATTTTTTTTTATTTTGGAAGCGTTGTTGGAATCCTTCTTACACGCAGTCGTCGTGGCTGCATGTAGGCTACACGCCCCTGACCAGCAATGTGCCTCCGCCTGTCGACGCTTCCTGTGGTCTTGGTTCGTCCAAAGGATGTGTCATTTGGCAGAAAACAATCAATTTGGTTTGATTTCAAACTCGACAATTTTCCTCCCTATTTTCTGCTGGTTTTCTAACCTCGTTTTCACGGTTTTTCACCCAAAAAATCATAGATTTCTTACCCCCAACATGCCCTTATACCATTTGTTGTTAAAATCCAAGAGAAATCTTAATTCCCGAGCTTAGAATTAGCCAAACGAACATCACAAGAACTAAAGCTCGACCCAAAAACTTCCAAACCTTCTACACTCCGATTTCCACAAGTTTTACACCCAAAAATGATGGCAATGGTGATTGATTTGTAAGCCATGAAGAAAGGAGAGAATAGAAGAAGCAATGGTTGAACTCACATTTCCCCTAAATCGGCTACATCACGTTTTTTCTCCTTCAAGCAAAATCAACTCACACAAGAAAATGGTTGGGAAGGATACATATATAATTGCATACAATTGGGACAATATGGGCCAAAGTCACTATCTTCTTCCGTGGGCCAAAACTCCAAAGGCTGAATGTGCTACCATATATCACAACTAAATCCAACTCAAACTTAGTCCCTCCAAAGGTGTATTAATTGATTTCGAACCGAACCGTCAATTTTGGTGTCAATAAAATATCCGACATCGTTTTGTCATCATCGTCCAAATTTTTTGGATATCAAAACTCAACACACTCTCGTTAGACTTCTAATTGAAAATTATTCTTCCATTTGAAACACTTATACAAACAGCAATAATATTTTTTTATTCTCAAAGAAAGCGATGCTTAAATTATATAATTACTTTTTATAATATCATTATCATTTTAATAAGTTTAATTTAGCTTGATAGACCAATAGGTTTTCTTTGCCATTTAGAGACTTGTACAAGAATAATTTATCCATAAAAAGAACAAAAACAAAAATAAGATTGGTGCAAAGGGAATAAGAAAGCACAGATCATTTAATTTTTATTTATTAACTAAGATATTCTAAATCATTAAACAAGTATCTAAAATTTGTCAAGTCTATAACAAAAATTTGTAGGTGGACGTTCACTTTCAATACTTACTCACGCACTTAACTCAAATCCCAAATTATCACGCATCACCATATGTATTGACACCATATTTTAATTGCATGAAAACTTAATAACATTTAGCCCCTGTTTGTTTGACATTATTTCAACATAAAAATGATTTTTTGAACCCTTTTTTTTTTCAAATTTGTGGGTCCCAATTGAGAGAGATTGGTCAAATATAGTGGCTGAAACACTCCTCAACTATCACAATTTTACTTAAAATGTCAAACAAATAGGCTGTTAATCATTATTACATTTATATCTTCAAATTTTTTCATTACGTTCATATATTCAATTTTTCATTAATTAGTATATTATAACAATTTTCGTACAAAAAATTCATTAAGAGTGATAAAAAAAGCTATTTGTCCCTTGAATTTTTAAATAATAAAAAAGTAACAAATACAAAATATTTATCCTTCAATGCACACCAACAAAATCTTTGACGGCGAGCAAGTGTTATACAAAATTGAAACTCAAAATTATAGAATAAAGCACATTACAAAGTTTATCTTCAAACCACTGAACACCAATGTTTCCCGGATCAAAGGCTCAGATTATCGTATCCATCTGTGTCAACACCATGAAAACACAGATTCACCCAAAACCCTCACGATTCACAGTAAACGTCCAGCTTCTTATATGGAACAGATGAGCTCAACTTTACCAACAACAACAACAACGTTTCTTTTCACCAGATTTCACACAGAAAACACACTCAAGAAACAGATTCAAGAGTTCCTCACAGCAAAATACAAAGATGAAAGGAGAGAATCCTGAAGAATCTAAAAAACCCTCAAGCGGAAGAATAAAATCATAATCCATGAATGAAAACCATTCGAATACCAAATATCAACGCATCGAGATGGGCAACAATTAATTCAACGGTCCAGAGAAACTAACACTTTTATTAAAGAAAATACAACTAAAGTTGCATTAGCCAAACATGTTTTTACCGGATTGGATATCTAGGTTACCTGTGCTCATTTCAACTGAATATATTGGGCAATAACAATTGGGCATAAAGTCATTTCATCATCGTCTATTGGACTGGACTGGCATCACATCCTTTAGGGCAAGATATGCTAATTAGGTTATGAATTAAAAAGTAAGAAAAAAATGTTACTAACGTAAATTTAACAATAAATAAATATTAAAAAATTACAATTAAGATGTGGTGCATGAGGATTAAAATTTAAATTTAGCCCGTGTTTGAGCCCATTTTATCAAGAAGTTTTTTTCAACTACACATTCTCTAATAAAATAATTTTCAATTTTTTTTTTATTTTCTAATCATGCATTCTAAAATAAATATTATTCCAAAATATTTTTTTTACCTTACAACAACTTAGACTTAATAAAGTCCTCATCAACAAGGCCATTGACTTTCAACTTCCAAATTTGCCTGTTTGAGCCCTATTGTATATTCATTTTAAAACAGTAAGTTAATGGAGAATATGATTTGAAAAAGATTTTAAATTGTGTGTAATATTATTTTATTAAATAATAGATGGTTGAAAAGCAAAGGATTAAACACGCTTTTCAAATATCAACTCCATTTTGAACCCCAATTTTTTTACAAGTCATATGTTGCCAACAATCCGCAGATTCTTTTTTCGACCTTTTAACTTCAAGTACTTCCTCCTCTTCGATATCTTCCAAATCAATTGGAACATTTTGAGATGTATCGTAGCCGGCTGGAGTACTCGAACTACATTTAAACTGATTAATCTCATCACTCGTAAAATACAATTGTAGGTATTATAGTAAAGAATATTGAATATTAGAATAAAAGAATCTGAATAAGATTGAATAGAAAAAAACTAGAGATTGAAACTATAACAACTAAATTGATTATCGGAGTAAAGAAAATGAAGACTAGAAATTTGAATATTGAGTAAAAAAATTAGAGATAGATTAAAGTAAATTGATATGAAGTTATAAAAATTTTTCCCGTATTTATAGCCAAAAAAATTTATCCATTTTAACAATATTTAAATTTCAAATTCAAATTTTGAAAATTATCTGTACTTTGATTAGACAATTACGTATAGTCAAATTTTAAAAATTTTACAACCTTTTTTTTTTTTTTTTTTGAAAATTTCAACAGGATAGCCGCCTGCACAAAGCAGGCAGCTACAGCTGTGCAGGCAGTTACGGTTGCTTGTGCAAGCAGCTTAGCTGCCTACACGAGTTATGTTAATAATTTTTTTTTTGTTTATAATATATTAAAATGGGTGGCTCGTACGGGCCGGCCAGGGCCTAGGCTCGGTCCCATTGAGCCCGAGCAGGGCTCGGCTTGAGCTTTTTCCGAGCAAAGTCGAGCCGCCCTAGTCGGCGAACTTTTTTGCCATCCCTCGCTCAAGCTTTCAATACAGCATCTTCACTTTGTACTTGGTACACAATCCCTTTGCAAAATTAAAAACTCAATTTTTATGAAATAAGTTTAGAAAAATAAAGCCCATAAATACATACACGGAATACCATCTTGTAGAAAATTGTTTATACTTCTGAATTTGAATTTTTTGGTTGATAATTCATATGTTCTTATTCGTTATATAGTATTAGTGAAAAAGTTGTGAATTATATATAAAAAAAATGATAATTAGAGTTGAATGGGCTCTAATAGCTCAATAATTTCGTGAATAGTTCTGAATCTCTGAGATATTTCGGAAATTTTCACTCAGAGAATGCCCCAGGACTCGCAGTCGGAACCCGAATTTATTGAGGTTGATCCATCTGGTCGATACGGTCGGGTCAGTATAATTCTTACGTGTTTCATATTTGTAGTTGTAGAGCTAATGTTTTATTCTATTATCTTTGAACTGGTTTGTGATTTTTTGTTGTGATACATGTTCTATGCAATATATGTTTGTTGATCAGCAAAAGCTTTTTATGAATCGTTTTGTTAATTATACTTTTTTGACGCAATTTTGCAGTATAAAGACGTATATGGCAAGGGAGCTTTCAAAAAAGTGTATCCTCTCTACAATACGTTGCACTCTATGTTTTCGAATTTTAATGCTGGGAAAATAGATATAGAGCGTTTGATGAGTGGGAGGTGGCATGGAATCAGGTTAAAGTTGCAGATCTCTTGAGAAATTCTGAGGATTTGGATCGATTGTATTCCGAAGTTCACTTGCTAAAAACTCTTAAGCACAAGAATATTATCAAATTTTACAACTCGATGCCAAGAATGAGCATATCAACTTCATTACGGAAATTTTCACTTCCAGCACTTTGAGACAGTCTGTTCAAATTTTTACTGTTAAACTTGCCAATCTAGTGAAATGTGATTCGTGATCTGTTTATGCGTGTATGTGCAGGTATCGAAAGAAACATAAACATGTCGATTTGAGAGCTTTGAAAAAATGGTCCAGGCAAATTCTAGAAGGGCTTTCGTATCTTCATAGTCATGACCCCCCAGTTATTCATCGGGACCTGAAGTGTGATAATGTTTTTGTGAACGGGAACCAAGGGGAGGTGAAAATCGGTGATCTTGGACTTGCTGCTATTCTTCGCAAGGTTCATGCAGCTCACAGTGTCATTGGTAAGGTTTGATTTGTTGATTTGGCCGTTAGCATTTGGCTATGAAGGCAATGACATAATTGTTGTTTCAATGCTAGGCACGCCTGAGTTCATGGCACCAGAGCTTTACGAGGAGGAATACAAGCTTGCTGGAGCTCATGACGGTCAAGTACCCATATGTGCCAATGCTGCTCAGATATATAAAAAAGTGACATCGGTGAGTCATTCTCGACTTCTAACTGTAATTTTTATCTTTCATCTGACCTGGCCTGGTTCAATGAGTAGTTTTATTATCACAAAAGCACTCTAAATTTTTTCTCCTATCGAGATGAATGCCTACGTGCATCGCAGGGTTTATCTGTGTACTTCGCACATCATCATTCATCAAGAGCGTGTGATATTTTTAATGGAATTCTGAGAAGAAGGGTTCATATTCTCCTTTTCGTTATTCAGTGTGACTAAATACTGGATTGTTTCCTTGGTATTAGACTGGTTTAAGGATAATTTCATGGTAGAAGTAATTTAAACAAATAAAGATCCATTTATACAATGCATTTACTGAGACTTTGTGGTAGGAACTGATGTTGGTCTAGGAACAATAAAAAGCATTTCTTGTGAATTTGTATTGGGAATCCAATTTTGCATTGATTTTCAATAAATTAATTCTCTCTCTCTTCTTTTATTTAATAAAAAATTTAAAAACTCCAAATATTTCAATTAACAATATTATACAATTATTTATTATTAAAATACATTTATTTTTATTTAACTATACCCAGTTCCAACCCTTGATCCTTTCGCTTTTCCGGATCTATGCTCAGTCCGAATTTTAAAACATTGGTTACAAGTAAAAATAGTTCAACATAACATCTCAGTACACAATTGATTTTTGTTGGTATTCATTTATGAAAATTGTACTATTAAATCATCTCGTTTAAAAGTTTAAATTATTAAATGATGGAACAAATTTATTTATTTTAATTGTGTTTTCAACCAAACGTTTATAGATTGTTTTAGCTTGTACATTTTTCGATGGTCAAATAATCTGTCGGACCATTGTCTATCACAAGACCCCTTGTGCTTTTAGGAAAGCACAAGTTCCTCCTAAACTACAAAATGTCGAAATAAAACATAACATGTTGAAAATCTCTTGTACATTATCTTATATCATAATCATAAGGTCATACAAATTATACGTTATAAATACACGGTTCATACGATCACGTGACTCTTCACAAATTCGACATCGTCTAGCTTTCTCTTAGCCTTTTTTAGTAGTAATCTTCCAACAATTTGATGTTCTAAAATCATGCACCACTAATAAAAACCTGGTGTAAATTGCTGAAGCATTACCTGAATTAGTTCTCTTCCATTGAATCTGAGAAAATGGTTGATGCAATTAGCTCCAGAAGAAATGCAGCTTTCTGTTTCCTTTCCTCATAATCTTGTTCGTGTGCTTCTTCTTTCTGTGATGTTTTCCTGCTGCGAAAACTAAATATTTTATCATCCTTATTACGGAAGGCACAAAATATTTACGAGACTTAAATCTAGGACCTCTTTCGACCCTGTTGAACTAATTAACCTATTAAAATATGGTGTTCGAGGATTCATTTGTTGCAATATGAGCCAGACACGATCACCGATGACCCCTTTTCCATGAGTTCAATGAATTGGTTTTCCCGCCACTTTGGTGGGAAAATGGTTTCCAGAGCAATGAAAACAAATTCTATGGATAATTGTTAAAAAAATAAAAAAAATAATCCAAAATTTCATCATTTTCCATGTAGAAAATTATACTAATCGAACACAATTAATTGACAATTCTCAGGAAAATAATTCTAGGCAATTCAATTCCCTATAATTAATTTTCTTTCCACCCAAATTCCACTGTTGCAATCAAACGGACCATAAGTGCTTTCAAAAATTATCCAAACAATCTCAAAAGCTGCCCTAAGTATTCATTCTGTGAAACCCATCAGAGAAAAAAAAAAAAGATTTTTCGGTGAATATATGGTCAGAGATACAGTAAAATCACCTCTCCTACTCTTTTCCCAAACCCCAAAACTAAGAAAAATGTTCACAAGATATCTTATATAGATAGGCAGAAACATTTCTTGACCTCACACAGTTTTTGTTTTTGGCTTCTTGAATTTGCTTTTCTAGCTCCAAATAATTGTGTCAACATCTTGTCAAATTGATAGTTTGTTTGTAGTAACGCAGTTCTATAGAATCAACACTAAACCTTACACTGTGACAAGTTGAGCAAGGTTTTCCCTTTCTCAATTTCGAGGGTGCCTGCGCGCATGCACAGATATTGGGGAATACAATCTTACTTTATTCCATATTGCTCAACTAAACAAGAGTCATACATAATCCTATTATTCAATACTAAGCAATTTTAATCTTCTTAACCAGGCCAGTAGTCAAATGAAATCCAAAGGCATATGCTAAGAGAAGTTCTCAATGTGAGGTTCTTCATGCGTGAGGGGTGATAACTCAAATTAGATTACTGATGGAGAAATATGCAATTGTGAATGTTAAATTCATTATACAGACTGACTGCTAAATTACATGCATACATCATGATATCTTCGGATGTCATGCATAAAGAATCCCAAAAAAAAAAAAATATATATATATATATATATATATATTAGCATTATATCAGGTAGTGCACATCGCAATTCGATAGGACGAAAAATGTCATACTACAGCATAGAAGATGCATACCTTTCTAAATCCTTAGTTGCAGCAATATAAGAAGTTACATCTTTCCGACTGTACTTAGGGTCTGAAAGGGGCGTGTAGCAGACAAATGGTGAGAGGAGTGGATCAGGTGCAGGTTCGCTCCTGTTAATCTCACCACTCATCGAATATGAACTTAGTTCTCGAATGTCCTTAATAATATTTGTGGATACATTACTCCAAAAGCTGGATTTTTGAGTTTTTTTCCTCCTCTGAGAAAAAAAACAAAAAAAAGAAAAAAGAAAAGAAACTGCTCAATTATTGTTTCCATATCAATCAAATTTACTTTCATGACAATAGTTATACCTTAATCGAATGTGCATGCTGCATTGTAAAATGGCCGATTGCATCTTTTCCTAAATTTGCAGCACATATGGGACAGACCTGGAATAGAATGATAAATTAATAAGTCAGAGCATTCCTGGCCCACCAAGCAAAACAGGTGGTTTCTTGGTCACGATTTCAAGAATGAAACTATGTTGCCTCTTGGCCCTCATAACAAACAAACGTGAAGTGAAGTATGTATTTTAGGATAGAAATGGAATTAATAAAACTGGACTGTTCATTTGAGATCTAATCGAATCTAATTGCTAATTTGAGCTTTTTGAACACTGACAAAGGCGATGTATATTATGTACGATTTCTATATATAAGCGATGTGGTTTACCCTTATCATCAACTGGCCCATGTCCACTGTATTAAAAGTACAAATATATGTTTCAATTAATCAACTGATGGAGACCGCAGTGTAGATTCCTTATTATTCAACAGTAAGGACAAGCATATATCCATTAGCCACAATTATTCACTATCTAAAAACTGCAGAGTGAGACCTACTTGAAGTGATTATATAAATAATCTAGATTATTATCTTCCTAAAGTGGGATTATGTATCAGTTATGATCGACTTTTATATCATAATCAAGTTGATAATTACATAAAGTTAACGCTTTCGAGATGGAGTAATAAGCTAATGATTTTGGTAAGAAACTTGAACCAGTTTGTCAACTTGTAAGCAATTCTTTTTTTCAAGCATAGAATTAATAATATAAGTACAAATTATCTGAATATGCATACTCAGAAAGGTACACTCATTTATTTTACTAGTAAGTTTTTAAGCAGAGCAAAAAATGTGGGTTAGGCATGATGGGATAGAAATGGCATTAAACTATCTTACGGCATTTTTCAAGTCGAAGCAATGCTCTTCTTGCAGATGAATACAAAGCAGGGGAACCTCAATTTCGACATAACAAAAAGGGCAGGGAAACCAAGCTCTCATTTCATCATCCTCTTCATCACCAATGATTAAATGGTTGCCTATTGACGAAACAAAACATCATAAATTTCGAAATTAAGAAACTTTATGAATAATTAGGAGAGCCACAAACAATTGGAAACATTAAGAATTTGCAACACCAAGTGACTCAAACAAATATTAAAATTTTCCCATCTCACCTTTCCACACTCTAACGAATTGCATTAAAAAAGATAGATTTCTGATAATCGGGTGACTTGTTCCCCTAATGTTTCTCTATTTCTCTAAATTAAGCCCATGTTTGGACTTCATTTCAAATAATCGGGTGACTTGTTCCCCTAACGTTTCTCTCTCTCTCTAAATTAAGCCCATGTTTGGACTTCATTTTCCAAAACACATTTTCAAACACACATTTTCCCATAAAATAATGTTACATGTAATTCCAAAACTTTTCTTTATTTTTTAATCACACAATTCTCCAAAAAGTCACCATTTGAAAACACATTTTTACCAAAATCTCATTTTAATGGATCCCAAACAGGGGCTAAGTCCTATTTATCATCAACCACTCAAAACCACAAGTCAGCATTTCATAGCCGAATAAACTGTGCTTTTTATAGCCAATTCTGGGAAATGCACAGAAAAGGAACTGTACTTGAAGCATACTTACAAAGCTAACTCAATTACAACAAAAAATTCAACAATTGATTAACAAACAATTATTAGGATCTAGAAAAAGAAAATCCAAGAACCCAAAAACCCAAAAACTAGGACTGTGAAATTTAACCAAACATTAAGAATTCATTAAAACTTTTCCATTTCGACTCTCTACAACTAGACACAAACTGGGTGAAAAAAGATGTAATTTCCAATACTTCGGTGCCTTTTTTTTTTTCCCAATTTTTCTCCATTTTCTCTAAAATAAGTCCTATTCATCATTAGTTACTCAAAATCACTACAAATTCAGGATTTCATAGCCAAATAAACAGTACTTGAAGCATACTTTCTAAACTGAATCAATTACAAAAAAAACCAAAACATCAATTAATTGACAAAATCATTCCACAAACAATTATTTTGAGCTAGAAACACCATAGTCAAGAACCCAAAAACTAAAACTGTAAAATTAATCAATTATTCATACTTGAATGGTTGAGTCTGGCATCTTGGAGAGCAGAAATGTTCTTAGTTGAGTGAACTCTTGTAGCCCAGAAATCCACGTCCATTTTCCCTGCAGTTCAAATCAAGAAATACTAGAAAATCCACTGAACACACTATTATATCAATCGGATCACAGAATGAACAAGAAATTACTTTTTCAGATAGAATTTAGGGTTCTATGAGATGAGAGATTATTGAGGGAATGGTGTTGTTTTGTTGTTCATGTTCATATGATGGGATGTGCTGTACTGAATTTTGTAGTGTTGTGAATATATTTGTCCGACTTTATAGAAGCTTTCTTGACACACAAATGGGTTTGTGACACGTGTTGGAAGTCTTGATTTTTTACTTTTTTTCTTCTGTCATCAATAATGATAGTTGAAGACATTTGGTGAATATAATAATGCACTGCATATTGCCATGTTTAGGATAGATGTAAAGTAGGCAAATTCTGCACACAAAAAAAATAAAAAATTCTCAAATTTATTTTGTTTTGTTATACATTCAATCAATAAAATAATTTTATATGTGATTTATATTTTTCTACTTTTTAATTAAACATTTTTTTTTTAAAAAATCATTTTTTCACAAAATATATTCTCAAAAAAATCTACATCAAACATACCCTAAGTCTCGTCTATTTAAAACTTGTGAACGTGGCACATTCTGTTTGGATTTGGTTTAGGTTTGGGTTTCTATAGTCGATGACAAGATATAAAGGCATATAATAATGCATTGTGTACACATCTTAGGACATGTCGATCTAAAAGTTTTGAATATTGCACATTATGTACATATTTGGGTCTCCATAGGCGATAAGATGAAAAGGCATAGTAACACATTGTTTATGCCATGTCTATGACAGAAGTTTAAATAAGATCATATCGATCTAAAATTTATTGTGGTGTGTTTGGGTCTATACAATCAAGGTCAAATATAGAGCCAAGTCAATTAATAATAAACTTCGTGAGGTTTGAGCCATCATCATCATATCACATCCATATCATTCCAAGTTTAAACTATTAGTCATAGTTTTCATAGTTATAAGTTTGGAGCATAATGACAAATAAATATATCACATATATTTGTTTCTTAAAGTAAAAGATACAAAATATATGGCAAGTGAATATAGGAAATAAAACATGTTATGAATTGATCGCGAAATAATAGCAATAATGAAATAAACAAGAACAAAAAACATCAAAATTTATGTGTAAACCCAATATGGAAAAAATTACGAGAAGAAGAGGAGAATTTTATTATAATCAATAATGAATATGTTTACAATATCAAGAATTCAATTCTCTCAATTGAAATTTAAACTCTCTAACTCTCAAGATGATATTTGATATGTATATGGAAATACAACAATGTGGAATATATGTAAGAGCCTCATTTTGGAGTTTTGAATGAAAAAGAAAATATAAAATCCGGAAAAATCGAGATAAAACTCATCACGATGAAGCCTTGGGGCATTTCGTTGAGCAGGGGTCACCGGCGCGGGCTCGCTACCTCTTTTTCTTCAACGGCGCCCACTTTCGGTAATTATGTCTTCAAAGTATTTTTCTTTATCACACAGTTCTTTTCTAAATCAAACTTCCAATCTTTGATAAAATTTAATCTCTATCAATTAGGATTCCCAAAATCAAAATTATTTAAACATCTTGTATCCAACCAAATACCAAATCATATGAAATTTGTATCACACCACAATAAAATATGACATTCTATATATATATATATATATATATATATATATATATATATATATATATAACATAGAGAATGGACAACCTAACAATATATATATATATATATAACTTAGAGAATGGACAACCTAACAAAGACAGTGGCACGGGCCACCACGTCGGACCAACGTTGCTTTAATGAAAGGATAGTGACAATGTGTTTGTAAATATTAGTACATAAGAATGTGGACATGTTCTTATGCAGAACACAAAAGAAAGTGCCAACAAAGAAAAGAGAAAAGACGATGATAGGACAATCTTTTCAAAAATTAAATAAAGTTTAATGAGTCAAGTTCAAATAAAAGATTGAAAAGTCACTTGATTAATAAAGAGAGGTTTGGAATTTTCTATTGAGATTCGACTTTATAGATGTACAGAATTTAAAATTTTCTTTTCACGGTCTATGTGACAAATCGTTATACGAATAAAGTAAACAACTTTCTTGTGATATCAACTCTTTTAGGGAATTTGTAGTATTAGTGGTTTTACACGTCTTTTTTCCTTTGCCCTTTAGTCTTGGGTTCTCTGGCAACAATGAGGCTACTCAATATGAAGTAAAAGAAGTTGAAACGAAGTTTGCTTTACTCTATGCTTATATGATTTATGAGTAATGTAAACATCTTTCAAGAGTGTCAACAACATGAGAGAGATTGTAATATGTTAAGAATTTTGTGAAAGAGGTAGGTTTGATAGTATTGTAAAACAAATGTAGCTTTTCGAGTATTAGACAATATGTACAAAAAAAATTAAGATATTTCTATTTAAAATATCTAATTTAAATTCAATATTTTGTATTATATATTTGTGTTATGAGGATGGCAACGGGAAAGTTGGGGCTATAGTATCCCTCGTCATCCTTTTCGGAAGCAAGGCAAGGACAAGGCGGAGATTAAAATATTTTTTATTTATTGTCTGTTTAATTAATTATTTTTTTATTTTTATAAAATTAATTTAAAGTAGAATATTAAAAAAAAAAAAAAAACACTGGGATGAAGTGGTGAATTTGGCCCGATGAGTATGTTTCAATCCATGTCCCTGTTCCCATCATGATTTCCTAAGAAGATGAAAATTTCCCTCTCCATTCGAGACGGGAAAGGACACACAAGGCCCGCTAGCAACAAATAGGCTAGCGTGATGTTAAGAAACTTAAAGTTCAAATTAATTAGGCTAAATGTTACCTAAAACGGGCCTTATGTGCATATAATTTTAAAAAAAATAATACATAATTACAAAAGTTTCAAGATACACTTTCAAAAATGAAAAACTTGGGAAAAAAGTTTAAAAAATTAGGTGTTCACATTTGTGACTAACAGATAACAAGTCAAGGTCACAATATTACACAATTATTGTCACACAAATCATAAAAAATTACAGTCACAAAGACAAATTGTGAGTCACAATCACATATTTTCTTAAGATCAAATATTATTTATTAGTTGCAAATACCCATTTTTATGGTTTCATATTATTTATTGATAACAAATTATCTATTTTATTAATCACAATCATCCAAATAATTTGTTACAAACATTATTCATCACCATCGTCACCATCGCCACTGCACCACAACCACTATTTGCAAATTGTCACCAATCTGAAATTGCAAATAAGGGCCTGCAATTTCCCAGATTGCACTAGAGGCCTTGTTCCCAAATCCTTATCAAATCCTAATTTTCCTATTTTTTCTCTGTGGCGCCAACGTCACAGGCGGTACACCAACTCAAGCACAGAGTAGGGCATAGTGTTGCTACAATAGTATTGTTGTGATGCTACCATGTACGAAAGCGTCAGGAAAATGGTGATGACGATAGCGAGTAGTAGTGATGGGCGGCAATTGTGGTGGTGTGGCTATGATTGTGACTTGAGGAGATTAAATTAGGGTTTATGGTGGGTGGGTGGGATACACCCTATTTTTGAAAGAAAAAGCTAGCGCCTGGTTTTTGAAATTATAAGTTGAAAAGTAGGTGTGGGTGTAATTTTCACATAAAAGAAATTGTCGAAGCTTAAGGTTTTGAACTTCTTTCCCATAAATTCCCATTGTCTAAAAATGGCTTACCCACTCCCTCTGCCAATATTCTTTTTCCACTTCAATTGGTACATCATTATTCCTACTGAAACATGAATCGACTCAAGCGAATGCATTTAAAGTAGTAAGACGTAACGATGTTTTAAGTCGATTTTCATTCTATTATATGTTTAATTGTTCACCCGTTCAAAATTAGTTATGACTCAACATCACAACAAAATAATACAATAAAGTGCAAAGTTAATAACGCCTAGATAAAACAAATCACCATTTATAGAGGTGTGTCAAGCAAGTGACAATATTTTCAAGTACTAATCATTAATCCTAAAACATAATAAAGAGATTCATGATTTAAAATATATCCAAGTAAAAACTTGCGTTTTTATTCACATGATACCCAATAGAGGGTGTATATTAGGGGTTAGCGCAAACGAATTATAGCTTTGGCAAAGTTGACCACTTTGTTGACAGATCACTATTGATAGTGTATGATTAGTGCAAAAATTATCTCATTTTTTAAACTCTGTCAAAAAAAGTGTTAGAGTGTGTTTGGTGGGGATTAAAATTATATTTTTAGTAGATTTTGATAGAAGTTTTGGAAATGAGTTGTTGAAAAGTTGCGAGACACATGAAATATGTGGTTGATATTGATTGTTTGACTTTAAATTGGGTTAAAATTATATTTTAATCCGGACCAAACAGGGGCTTAGGCTATATTTGATAACCCATTTTTTCAATGGAAAATGGTTGTTTGATAGGTTTTATTTGTCATGGAAAATTAATTCCACCAACCTCCCTCACGTTCACCAATTGCCCAAAATGAAGGAAACCATTTTCCCAAGGTTAATTAATTTTTTTTTTAAGCAATAGACACAAATTATATCATCAATTGTAAAATAAATTTTCTCTTTAATGGACAATTTTCATAAAAAAATAAAGTCAAACGAATACTAAAAAATCCAAAATTTAAATATTTTCCAAGTGAAAATTATACCAATCAAACACAATTAATTAACAATTCCCAGGAAAACAATTAGGGTCCGTTTGATTGCAAATGTGGAATTTGGGTGAAAAGAAAATGAATTATAGGGAATTGAATTACCTAGAATTCATTTTATTGGGAATTGTAATTAATTGTGTTTGATTGTTATAATTTTCCACCTGAAAAATATTAAAATTTTGGATCTTTTTATATTCATTTGGCTTTGTTTTCCATAGAAATTGTCCATTAAAGGGGAAAAAAAATTTACAATTGGGGATACAATTTGTTTCCATTGGCAAAAAAAAAAAAAGGGAGGAAAAAAAAGGGAAAAAGAAGAAGCTAGAAAATCATTTTCCACCAAAACAATGGGAAAGCGAAATAATAAAGTTAAGGAAAACACCCTACTCAAATTCATTTCATTCGTGAGCAAGTTTTTTCTCTCGAGCGGCACCTTCAATATCATTGACATTGCAGAAGAAAAAGGAAATCTTCAATATGTTATATGTTTACGTGATTTAATGCATGATCATTTGTTCAAAATGTTACTAAAGAATTTGACAGAAAACTAGCTTCATAGACAAAATATTAAGCACAATACAGATAAAAAGAAACATAAAATCGACATAAACAAACTTTTGATACATATTCTAGAATATTTCATATTAATTCTAGTACAATTCATTATAGTAGACTAATTGATAAAAGTACAAAACATACGATTTAATGAAAAATAGTAAAAAGAAACTAATGATCGGACAAGGAGTGCTTGATTCTCCTTGCATGAATGGAATTTGATCAGCATTCCACTGCCATTTCTTGTTTCTTACCTCCAACGAAAAACCAAATCTAAAAAGTCGGCGCTAGAAAAAATTGAAACTAATTGTTGCTGATACCTTCTTCTTGTTTACTTCTTTCATACCTTGAGCTCAGTGACGGAAGAGATAAGAGTGCCGTATGGATAAGGTGGTCAGAACTCCATATAGATTCAGTCCGGCCACAATGGAATTGATTATTTTCATGCATAGGATAGAATACCCAATAGAAAAGATTCACAAACCTCAAAGAACAACATACAATATATTGGCATTTGTCGGGGGCGAAACCAGAAAATAACATTAGTATGGGCTAAAATTTAAAAAATTGCGAATGAACTCTCACCATAATAGAAAATCAACTCATTGGTTAAAAAATTTAAATTAACCAAATCATGATCAAAATAAGCAAATGATATATATCAACTAATAAAAAACTAAAAAATTATTTAATGAATATTATTCTAAAACACTTTGACGATCAATTTTTCTAAACAATTGAAAGCTTTGGTCGAAACATGCAATCAATAATACATCACTATATGTTATTGTCTCAAAATATTATTTGGTTTGAACGTCATTATTCTATATCACTTCATTTCATAATAAGTGAAGAATTACATCAAAAATGAGAAAAATCGATTAAGAACTATAAGGGCCCAAGGAAATTAGATTTAATTCATAATCATGTTTGGCTCAGTTTCAAGAATATATTTATATATAGATCAATTTATAAATAAATAAACTTTAACAAATATTATTTTATGACAAAATAGAATTAAGAGCAAATTATTTANAGAATTAAAAATTTAATTACTTTTAAACTTATCAAAACATGTAGTGTCTCTAACTATTAAAATAAGTAACATATTTTTATTATCAATTATAAAATTTACTTAATTATCATGAGTAAATTTAGTCAAACATGCATTAAATAAAATACTTAAATTGACAATAAGATATTCACGAAAACGTTAATATCATGAAAATAGTATTTAATAATTGTAGTATTTTTAATAAAATTTGAATAAATGAACATTGGACTTGGGTTATAATTCAAAGTAAAGTTGGGCTAACACAAATATTTGGGTCAAAATTAAACAATTTATTCTAAATTTTCCATATAAGCTGGGGAGTAGGGCTGGGCTATAGCCCCCCACTACCTCCGCCTCTGGCATTGACAGGGCTATTACGCCTCAACCAGTGATGCTAATCACATGGCAATTAGTTAAGCAAAAGGTAATGCAAGGTCCACCTCCCACTTCACCTCGTCCCTTCTCATGTGCCCTCTAAGGTGATTGAGAAATTGAGCAAAGCCCTTAGACGCCTCGTCCAAAGTGAGTACTTTCGAGATGAGGTGTCACCTTCTACTGCAGTGTATTTCTAAGGAGATTAACACTTTATGTGAAGGTCATCTTCTATGATCAGACAGTTACATGCCTATGATATTAGGGATTGGCGCAGTTGAGCTTGACTGCTAAATATTAAGGATGGGGCCACGCATCAAGTATTTAATGGACATCACATTTTCTCACTTGATACAAACGCTTACACTTAGTGTTTTCCAAAGATAATGCAATTTTGAAGGCCATTCTTGTTTTGCAATTTGGTTATCTCAAACTCAACATTCATATTCTCGTACATTGTGTCTGTCCCACGTCCAAATGCTTTCTTCACCATTTGACTAGAGTATCAAGTTGCCTGTGACCGTCGTACCTCTCGTCAAAGCTACGATCAGAAGCAATTTAACGTGGTGCCCAAGTGTATAGTTAACATACATATGAATGGAAAAATAAGCTACGAAAGAAGCTTTGAGCTATTGGGAACGTGAATCAATAAGATAGAGAAATTGTCAAAACACTTTAACCATACAGTGTAAAGACAATTTTTTGTTTTGTATTGTCTCGATTCACTTCCATTATCTCGATTCACTTCCATTATCGAGATGTAGCACTCTCTTATTTGTTTTGTATATCAAGTCATCATTTTAAAGAAATGAAAGATAAAGTGAAGACAGAGAGAACAAAACTAGGTGTCAACTGTTAAGATTTGGGGTTCCATCTTAAAAGGTCAATCGTACTAAGAGAAGTATCACAAATTCTTATAAATTGGTCTTGATTTCTTAAACTTATATTTTCATCTTTATTCGATGTTGTATTTTATTCCTTAACATGCCAATTTATAACGATAAAAATGTGGACCAACTTATAAAGGATTCAATGTGGGATTTTTATCCTTTAACGTGCCCACGCAAGATGTTGGCTCATTTTTTTGTGTGGTCTATATTTTCATCTTTGTTCGATGTGAAATTTTATCCCTTAACATACCCTCGCAAGATAAGCAGATCAATCTTGAAATCCGTATGAATCAGATCGAATTGCTTGTTGAAATTTAATGGACTCTGATACCATGTTAAGATTTGGGGTTTCATCTTAAAATATCAGCATCTTAAGAGGAGCAACACAATCATTTATAATTGATCTATATTTTTATCTTTATTCGATGTGGAATTTTTACCCCTTAACATCAACACCGCTTTTATTCCCAACCATCAAATTTTCTTCCCTACCCCCTTTCAATCGAGCTCTTGTAGAACTTTATCCGTGACACGCACTTGACCTAGAAGAATAAATGACACTTAAAAGAGGAACCTGTGAATGTAGTCATAGGAATGAAATTGAATTGTGAGCTTGCCTTTTGACTATAATATATCTCTACTCAAATTGGAAACAAGCCAGCTTAAGCATAGCAACATATAGAACGCCAAAGGGCTACTGACGCGAGGCTAGATGTAAATGAGAGCGATGCTCGAAAGAATGACTATTCAATCGATGGTGCATGAAGAGTGACTGTTCAACCAGGAAATTTGTGTAGAGAGAAAGGCGAGATGGAGTACGAGGCCGATACTGATAGGAAGCAAAAGAAATCGGTCTCACTCTAGACTTGCCAAAATGAGCTATAAACTCAAGAAAATACACACAAAAACATACAATGAGCATATAAATACACACAGACATATATATGGTGGAAATATTGTAGAGTACGCATGCAGATTTTTTTTCTTTAATGTACAGTAAGTTGGGCATGTTTCCACATGACAGTGAAAGGGGCTGCAAGAAAGAATTGGAGAGAGTGAATTCTTTTGAAAGAAAGGCATTTGGTTTTGCCCTAAAGCTGGTCCTATTTTTTATGGTATGTATATATATATATCCCACTCTCGAAGAGGGGTTTTCTTCCCTACGTTGTTCAAAATTTAAATGTTCTTTAAATTTTTGTTACAGGGGTTTCATGTACTTATATACAGACACAACTTAATTTGTATTAGAGACAATATTGATGAAAGCAATGGCCTTTAGCTCATTATCGTCCTATTTTGGATAGGTTTCCATGCTTCAACTTCAACAATTTTTTTCGTAACACTGTTAGGGCCTGTTTGATTGGGAGGTTTTCCATGGGAAATGGAAAACCCAAAATATAGTGTTTGATAGGCATGTTTGATAGGCTATTTTTTCCCTAAAAAATGTTTTCCTCCCAAACCCCCCACGCCCCTCTTTTTCCATGAAATTGATGAATTGGTTTTCTTTGGGTTTTGGTGGGAATCAGTTTTCCAGCCTTTTTTTTTTTTTGCAATTGAAAAATATTCTAGACACAATGGTAAAAAAAATTATCACTTTTATTGATAATTTCCATATAAAACAAATCCAAACGAATGATATTCAGTATGTTTTTTTTAATTTTTTAATTTTTTTGCAATTGAAACAAATGCTGACCCAATGGTAGAAAACATTATCATTTTAATAGACAATTTCCATGAAAAATTAAGCCAAACGGACACCAAACTTTCAACATTTTCTAGGTGAAAAACTATACCAATCAAACACAATTAATTACAATTCCCAGTAAAACAATTTCTAAGCAATTCAATTCCTTAAACTTCATTTTCTTTCCATCAATTTTCCACCCTTGCAATCAAACGGACCCTTAGAGATAGGAATCAGTAGGTGCACCACAATCTCAATATTTTAGTAATATTAATAACATTGAAAATAAGGTAGCCCCATTGAGACATCTATCAGAAGCGAAACGCCACCGTCGAGAAACATGTAGTGGTCGAGACAATAAGATACCCACCAAAATATGCAAAATCACTCTCCAACCGAAGTTTTCTCCATCATACTCCCATGCATAATCTATAACACAAGTGACTACACTAAAGGGCAGAGAGAAACACCCATTGTGGAATCCCCTTCAACTTTACAATTTTGGTATGCATAGTACATGGCTTGTTCTAATGCCTTCCTATTTTGGGACTTTTTATTCTTAGTCATTATAATTTATTTAATATTTAACTATTCAATTTGTAAAATATTGGCAGTGATATACTAAAAATGCTTTTTTATTTATGATTTACTTTTGTTTGTTTAATACGAAAATACCCCCATTAATTTATTTTATGGGAGAGGTTGAAGAAGCGCTTTTATAAGCTTCTAGTCATAAGTCCTACATTTAAAATTCATACTCCCTCAATTACATTCATATAGGCTCACTTTCTTTATTTTTTTGTCTCAATTATATAGTCTTGTTTATTTATTAAGATAAGAATGTTTTGTTTTGTTCGTTTACTAATATACCATTATTTCTTTATTACTTCCAATAATAATTTACTACTAATTATTGATAATTAAATTAAAGTAAATTAGGAAAGTTTTTGGCAAAAAATATTTTTCCAATAACATTAAATAAGATTTCATAATTCATGTGAAAAACAATACAAGTCTATATAAATAGGAAGGAGAGTGTAATATATATGTTTGTGAGTGCATGCGTGTGTGCGTGCGCGTGTGTGAGGGTACACGTGGACATATTCGTTATTTATTAGACAATCGTTTCATATTCTCCGTGTTTGTATGTTTTTTTCAAACATGGGAGTCATATGTTTATTTCCGTGTAGTATATAAAACTACTAATGACCCTTGTGGCTTCAACAATCGAACAAATCAAACTCAGTTCTTATAACTCCAATCTCCATACCACGGTTCAATCATTATTTATAACTTGGAATTGTATACTTCTATATCGGCATCTTGAATTTTTTGTTTTTCTAAAGTCCTTATTTGAAGATAATAATTGTATATCCACGTTTGACATTTCTCTTAGACAATGTTGTTTGTCAACCATCACCAATAGTACTTATCATCGGTCTAAGTAGCGGTGGACTCCCTAATTCAATGTTCAAAGAAGTTTTTATGCATGGTTTAAGACCCATACTTTACTCATTTGGCACCCACCAGTTGAAACATGGTGCCACGTATGCAATTCTGTCATCCACGTCAACATTTTGATCAATTTTTTGAACGATCCATTCATTCAGTGATCGACAAGATTATATATAGTAAAGTTTAGTGATTAACAAAATGATTTTTAAAGTTTAGTGACCCAACGGAAACATTTTCTAAAGTTCAATAACCATTTGGATTATTGTCCCATTTTTCTTACTTCTTGAAAACCATCAAAAAAGAATATGTTACGCTAATCTGATTTCATAACAAATCGAGAGGATTCAGTTCGACGTGTATACATAATTTTCACCGAGTAAAATTTTTGGGATTTACAATTTTGGTGACAAAAAGGAGAGTTTTTACATAGAAAACAAAAGGCACAAACATTTGTCCATTCAACCCCAAAAATGGCCTTCACTTTTTCAACCTTTCCCGCCAAGACCTTAACGGCAAAAACTGTCATCACTCACTTCCCACAAAACCCAAAAACCTTAAATTCTTGAACAATGCAAGATCACTAGAGAACTCATTCAAGAACATGCCCATCTCATCAAAATGCACTTCGCCCACCATCGACCGTGGTCGAGCCCCTCCAGCCACTCTCCTCATCCCTGATGCCACCATTGAATACGCCATTTCCATTCTCCGTGCACTCGAAAAGCGCGAACTCTCAGTCTTTAATGTAATGAGCGGGGGGGGTATGCCAAGAAGGAATAACTTGAAAAGGCAATGCTTTTGTTCAGGCGAATGATCGAACAGATGGTGGGCCTTGAGGAGTTAATTTTTTTTCTATTTTGAAAGCCTGTTCAAGGCTTAGAGCTGCAAGGGGAGGTGAACAAATCCATCCCTATGTTGTGAAAATGCTGAATGGATTTGGTTCTAAAGAGTTTGTTGAGAATGCTTTGGTTTATATGCATGGTAGTTAAAGTTAATTGTTCCAATGATCACTGCACCTATGTCTATATTTTCGATTGCTCATTAGAATTTAAAATGTCAAATTTTGACTATTGAACTTTGAAGAACGTTGTACGTTACTCATTTGCATAACATTCGTCTCAAACATCTGATAGAATTGGTGACGTAGTCGACGGAATGTACGTGGCGTCCAATCACATCATTAAACTTCGAGATGGTCAAATTTTAGCCAATAAACTTAGAAAAATTCTTCTATTGCCGACTGAACTTTGAGATGATCGAATTTTGGCCACTGAACTTTGAGATAGTCGAACTTTGGTCACCAAATTTTGAAAAACGTCTTTTATTACTTACTATAACTTTGGATTTAATTAAACCTCTATTTGGCTCCCTTTAAAACAAAACTTTTTAATTCTCTTACTCATTTTTAATGACATTTATAAAATAAAATATTTTACACGTAAACTCAAAACTTTTTTCAACTTTTTAACCATACATTATCCAAAAATTACTATTTAAAACTTTTTTTTTTTTTAATAATGGTCATCAAACAAAGGCTAAAATTCGGATTTAGTTTAATTTTAAAAATAAATATATTGTGCGTTTCATTGTTAGTAGTCACTTCCTTTTGCAAGCAATGTATATACCACAAGCGAGTATTAGAAGATATTTTTCAAAGTTTAGCTTAAACTTTAGTGAACAATCAAAGATCACTAAACTTATGTTTAGTGAATGGTGGAAATGGATGTTAGTTTTAATGAAGTGACATTGATTAGTGTTTTGACAGCTTGCACGAGAGTCCGGGACTTGGAGTTGGGAGAACGGATTTACGAGCATGTAGAATCGAATGGACTAACAAAGAATGCTAACTTGGTTACTTCTCTCGTTGATATGTATGCAAAAGCGTGGCCATAAGGATATTGCGATGGGTTTGTTTGATAAACTGTGATTAAAGGACGTTGTTGCTTGGAGGGTCATGATCTCAGGTTATAGTCGAGCCAGTCAGTGCAAGGTGGCACTTGCTCTCTTCCATGAGATGCAAAAGGCTAATGTGGAACCAAATGAGGCGACAATGGTTTGTTTGCTTTCTTCTTGTCCCATCCTTGGATCTCATGAAACGGAAAATGGTTCATTCTCATATAAGAACAATTTGAAACTTAAGGTTACCCTTGAGACGGGCATCAGTGGATTCTAATGCAAAATGTGGTGCCTGGATAATTCATTGACGCGTTCAGAGTCCTGCATCTGAGAAATGTGTGGTCACGGACCGCACTAATTCAAGGTCTAGCTAATGGTGGTCGAGGAAAAAGAGTTCTTGAGTACTATAATTTGATCTGAAAGATAATTTTGTTCCAAACAATGAAACTATCATGGCGGATCTATGTGCTTGTAGTCATGCAGGCAAAGTCCATGAGGGTATGGACTTATTTGCATGTATGAGCCAAGATTTTGGCATTTGATACGCTTAGATGAGCAGGATTCATTGACAAAGCGTATCAGTTCATAAAGAACATGCCTATTAAATCCAGCGCTCTAATATGGAGAACTTTGCTGGCATCATGTAGAGTTCATAAGTATGTTGATATTGGGGGAGGAATCACTGAAGAATGCAGTCAGATTGGAGCCTGCACAATGGGAATTACATACTACTTTCTAATCCATATGCATCAGTAGGCAGATCAGAAGACACTAAAAGTCTGAGAAACGAGATGACAGTACTAGGGATTTAAAAGAATCAGAGGTGTAACTACAGAGAATTGGACGGTATCACTCACAAGCTCTTGGCTGAAGATAAAGAGCACGAGGAGTTGGATGAGATTTACAGAGCAACAGAAAACATGGTCGAGTGTATTAAGCTGGCTGGGTTATGTGCCTAACAATGCAGAGGCAAGACTAGACATTCAGGGATGTGATATAGAAGTTTCTCAACATAGTGAGAAACTTGCCATTGTTTTTGGCCTAATTAGGACTTCCCAACGGCTGCCACAAGGATATATAGAAATCTGAGAATATGTAGACTGCAAAATGCAGCAAAAGTTAATATCAAAAGTTTACGTTAGAGAATTTGTCATCAGGGACAGGAACCGCTTTCACCACTTCACAGATGGGTCATGTTCCTGAATGATTTCTGGTGAACCACTATTCGTTCGCCAATAGACATACATGTTGAGTTCGTTAATAAGTTAAAAGTCCTTGTATCTCATTATCATCTCTTCGGGACTGGAACCTATAGGCTATTGAGTGATTTCATATTCAGATTAAAAAACTTCAAGCACACAGTCAAAGCCAAAGAACACCATGTAGCCATAACCAGGTATAAATAACAGCAGACATATAAACAACCAGTAGACGAGTTCAATGCACATGAGACTGGGAGATTACATGTACTAGAAAAACATCCCAGCAAAATATGATCTACAGGCACCATAACGAGCTCCTAACATCCGTACATTATTTATAGCTTTTTATATACTAATAGACAGGACGATACTGGACCTTTCATTTAGACTACTGCGGCTCTCCAGCAATAAGATCCATGACCACGAGCATAATACTTCCACCATTCTTCTTCAGCAGTTTCTTGTTCAGTTCTGTATCGTGAAAACCCTGCATCAGCAACCCATGGATAACAAAAATGGTAAGAATTCACACGTGGAATTGGAAAAAGAGTGAGGAAAATGGGTGAAATGAAAAGAATACCATCTCCCGAAGTTCCTTGAGAATAGGATTCCATTCAAAAACTCCACAAAGATCATCCACTGTTTCCTGCAAATCATACTCATTCTTCCTCAAAATCTCCTTGTTCAAATCAACCTGTTTGAAGCCCATTGCCTCAAGTTCCCCAAGTAGTTTCTCCTCTTCTTTATTCTTTTCTGATACCGGTTGGGGTGCATTTGCGGGAGGTCGAAGTACCACAGGAATAGGTGGAGCTTGAGAAGGGAAAGGTGGTGCTACCTCTGAGAGATCAATAATAGGATAAGGTAAAAATGAGGGTGGTGCTGAAGGGACAGAGATCGACGCAACACCACTGCCAACCAACAAGCTATCATTGATGGGGAATCTCTTTTCATGCTTATTGCCTGGCTGCACATAAACCATTGGTCCCCTTACTTCCATGGTGTCATTGGAGTTAACGGACTCAGGGTGACTGTCCTCCACCATGGGTTCTAGATCCACATTTATAATTTCTGGCCCGGTTAAGCAGTTACTTGGAGGTGGCAAATTAAGATTCAAGTCACGAACATTTTCATGTGGCGGTTCCTTCAAGGAAGCATCAACCTACAGAACACAAAGGGATTGCCAAAATGTACTCTGTTAGAAAGTAAGACATTAACAAAGCATGTTTAGGAAGTGATTAAATTTAAGTTATTATAAGTTGTGGGTTCTAAGGAATGTGTATATGTTAAGTGGATACTAGTTGTGGGTCCTACGAATGTGTGGATAAAAAGTATGTTTGATCAACTTGAATTGTAAGCTAATCACACTTCCCAAACATGCACTAAATAGTGTTGTTAACAAACCTTCGCCCTACCTGGATGAGAACCCAAACACATTGTCCAAACTTTTGGCCAGTAGGGGAGGCCATCCTCCAGTATGAGATATACCGACCAGGAATCTCAGGAGCAATAAAATCAACTGCGACATCTAGCTCCTGCTCTACTGGTATACCAGCTGCAGGAACCTGACATTGTATTGGATATGAAAAGGAAAAACCAATAAAAATATTTAGCAGATAAACAAGGTGATACCATTCGCTTGCAGACCCAAAAATACAAGAACAATAAGAAAAGTCTAATCAATTATTACAAGTAAAAAATTTAAAACAAAAATGTATAACCCAAGTATCCCTATCGCTCAATCCAGTAACCTTCCATTAAGAAGAGGAAAACGAAGTGAAAAGGAAAATAAGAAATGATTCATAACAAACAAGTATAGTGGGCCTATACACATGTCAAAAGGGCATAAGACTGTGATCAGACTCGAAAGGAAAAAAATGAAAAAATTAAGAGGCTATTTTAATATTACAATGACGACAAACCTCTACTTCAATAGCAAGCACATTATTCAGTTTGTCTCCTCCAATCCACACAAGTTGCGTTCTCTGGGGCCACACAACTGTACCATTGTTTCTCATCCGCCAAATCTTGGTAAATGGAGTTAAAGGAGCCATCACAGTATCATCTATGATATTGACATCCTGAATGAAGCGACTGTCAAACTTGGGTGCAAGTGGAAGTGTCGCAGCCCTATCCCTGGCATTCTGCAACTGGGAAAATACAATAACAACAACACGAGTCAAAAATAGAAAAGAATGGGCATATGCTAAACTAATGCTTATAAAGAAACAAAAAGAAATGGTGATACATACAGGGCCATGCAACCGCTTGACAGGCAAGAGGTGTTGATAAGCCATTGGACGATCCATTCTGATGTAGTCAGTATCATTTCCCATTTTAGAAAAGCAGATACTGCAAAGATCATAATCCTCTTTTCTGCAGAAACAAAGCAAATAGGTGAATGTCAGGGGATCCCTTACGACAGCTAAATTGTAAATTCATAAGAGAACTTACTAGTTTGCAATCTTACACTTTTGACTTGAACCTGGGACCAGTTATTGGGTAGACCCCACAACCATCGCAATGAATGGCCCTATGGAAGATACTCCCAGTGCCATCATTCTGACTAATGCTCCTTCTTTGAGAATCAGAATGTGATGGGATAGCAGAGTCGTTTCCTGCAGGTACTGCAGAAAATGAAATCTCATTCACAGGACTAGGGTCCATCCAAGCATATCTTAAACTGTCATCTGGATAGTTCCATGGTGTATGAGCGGGATAACCAGTGGGAGCACCCATCTTGGCATTCTTTGATTGAAGATAAACTAGCCTAGACTTATGAACCTTCTGTGCTGCAGGTGAGTAATTAGAAGGTATAAAATGAGTCTTGATTGAATCAGCACCAGAGGTTCCTGCAAAGCATTTTTCTTGTGAGAAAGAAGAGACAGGAACATCACTCGGTTTAGGATCCAAGCCTTCTGATTCACATAGAGAATCGACACAAGGGATGTCAACATCGACATTCACAGCTTTCGAAGATGAGGCTTCCATGCTACCTCCTTTTACAGTTCCCAGTTTGACCTCACTCTTTTCTGATGTTGTCTCAGGTATGTATTTTTCCAAGCTTTCATGGCTTTTCGAAGATCTCTTGTCTGATCCGATGCTTGGGACATTCAATGTCGACGGAAAAACCTCGGAAGAATTCCGGTGCTTAGTATCTGTGTTACTTTCATGAAACCCACTCTGGGCATTAGACTGCGCTCCAGGTTGGGAATCAGAAAGCTGATCAAGGTAGGACAGACCCATCTCTGACAAGTGGTCAACAAGCTTAGGTATACCTGGCACAGAGGAGGACACTTTTGATGCCAACTCAGTCAAGAGCTTCTTTACAGTTTCCTGTAGAGGTTCCGGCACAGATTTCAAAATTTTGGAGATATTAGGGTTCAGATTCTGAAAGGGTGTCTGAACTTTAGATAAGGGAGGAAAACTTCCACTTGAAGGAGCATGTTTCACATTAATCCTCAAGGGGTTCAGGGCCTGCCTCACCACATCACTCAGATCATCATTATCAACAAGTGCTACCTCATCACCATCTTCATCAATATAAGTCAGCATGAGCAAGGTATCCACAGGAAAGTTGAAGAGGAAAAATATTTGTTTTCTTAGTCCGTCCATATTGAAATTCAGTCCCTCATCAATAATTTTGGCAATGAAGCGCCTGAGCGTATCCCCATACCTGACCTGTAGAAATGTCACCATAAAAGCAAAATGAATAAACAAGGCAATTCAGATGATACAAAACTAGGTACAACCAAGTTGTCAAGAGACTAATAAGAGTTGAGAAACTCAAAACTATTTTCAAGCCATTTTCTGTTTTCGATTTTCCAAAACAGTGAAAAAGCATTTTCAAAAACAAGTTAAAAATTTATAAAGAAATCGTTTTGGGTGTTTTCAGTTATAATCAAGTTAAAATTTTCAAAACGCGTTTTGGGTGTTTTCAAAACAATTTTTCAAAATGCTAAAAAGAACGCATTTTCAACAATCTCAAAATGAACACCCAAAACAAAAACAATTTTTCAAAATGCTAAAAAGAACGCATTTTCAACAATCTCAAAATGAACACTCAAAACACAAAACTCAAAATGAATTCAAAACTCAAAACACAAAACTGAAACACAAAGAAAACGGCCCTAAGTGAACTGATGGGCAAATATCTATACAAAAGATAGCTTTCAAACTATGAAAACAAAAATAGTCTGATTCATTATAGCTCAGACAACATGAAAACGAAAACTAACAACTTCAGCATTGAAAAAGCTGAAAAAGGGATGACTGTCTGCAAGTATTTCGTGCAACTCTTCACGAATTTTGACAAGATTTGAGTCTCTAAATTCAGAAAATTCATCTCAGGCAGATTTATTGAAAAATGGAAAACTAAGCAAGCCCAGAACAAAAAATTGTTACAAACTTACTTGGGCATAAGAGAAGATCAAATCTTGAAAAATAACACCCAACTTAACATGCAATTGAGTTAGTTAACTGCGAATTTCACTACTAAACATGCCAAAAAAAAGAGAGAGAGACATCTAAAACCTAACTGGCCCAACGTGAAAATCCATCAAACAACTAAAATGCCAAAATATCAACAATTTCACAGTACAAATGCAACATAAAATCGATCAGACCATTAAGAGAGAGAGAGACCATTAAGAGAGAGAGAGAGAGAGAGAGAGAGAGACTCACCTTGATAACCACAGTAGAAGCCTCCATAGTCTGCAACAAAAGCCCAGATTCCCAAATCGCGTTACAAACAAACCCACAAGAATTCTTTAATCGTTTTATTTAAAACACAGACTTGAGAGAAACACCTCAGCCCTATAATTAAATGGAAATCAAAGTTGAAAAAGCCAAGTAATCAAGAGATATTCCGGCGATTTGGTTAGATTAAATCCATAATCGAGCTCCAATTTTTCTCTCTGTAACGAACTGTGAGAATTGGGAGTTGAATGGATGCAGAGTTCTTGTGCTGTACGTATTTGTAGAGGGAACTATATGTAAATAGCTCAAATGAGAGGCGATATTTTCAGTTCGGCCTTTGACCATTTTAAATATTAAAAACTTCCTAAAATACCCCCAAACATAAAAATTCCAACAAAGACATCATAATATAGAAAGATTTCAATAAAGCCCTCAAAATAAGCTAAAAATTTTTACTACAATTTTATAAACTCAAAACCTTTTATTTTATTTATTTTTGTTTATTTTATTATAGTTTATTTTATTTATTTTATCATAAATATTTTATTTATTTTTGTTCGATCATAGTAGCACCCCCCACAATTAGTATCAAAGCCATAGAGATCATGAAAATTATAATTACAAAATTAGATAAATATTATAAATTAAAAGAGGATAGAGGAAGTTATATATTTTTAGAACCTATTCCTAATAGATTAAAAATAATAACATTAATTGTAATTAAAAAAAATACCTAGAGAAATAAGAGAGCAAATTATAAAGAGAATTATAGTAGAATCAATAAAAGATGAATATATACACGAAAGGATTATTGAAATATTTGAAAAAGAAGAAAGCATTTTATAATATAAAGAAAATTATGAATTATCGTAGAGATTGGTCCTTATTAAATAAACACTTACCAAAAGATATTAAAATAAAATTAGATAAAAATTTAAGAACCAATGAAGGTTTAATAAGGCATATATCAGATATATGGTTACAACCAGAACAATCTATAAGAGAAAAAAAACGTATACATGAATTAAAAGGAAATGGACTAATCATAATAATAAGAAAATAATATGAAAAAATAATAAAATATCTAGAAAATACAAATGTTAAAGACTTGGATAATTATATAGAAAATGAAGTGAATAATTTTAAGTTAATATTAAAAAAGAAAACAATTAATAAATTTAATAGAACACCTAAAAGGACAAAGATAAATAAATGAAGATAAAATGTGTACAACATATTATTATACAAAAGCTTTAGAAGAAATTAAAAAAGGATAATGGATTTACC
Organism: Fraxinus cuspidata; assembly: GCA_903798385.1. Lineage (NCBI taxonomy): Eukaryota > Viridiplantae > Streptophyta > Magnoliopsida > Lamiales > Oleaceae > Fraxinus > Fraxinus cuspidata. Next base: position 41,970 of record CAIGRP010012699.1, read on the forward strand.
AGAAATAAAGTTTGAAAAACAAGTAATAGAAAATTTTAGACTCCCAGTAGGATCTTATCAAATAAAATGAGCTAATACAACTATATTTCAACCATTAAGCTCATGGGGAGAATCAGATGGATTTCTTAATATGCAATTAAATTGGATAAGTGTTTTTTTATGGTAAACTTATAAAAATATAAATCCAAAAGATAAAATAGCCATAGAAGAATTACAACAGTTAAATATACAGGATAAAAATGTTAAAGAAAAATTACTAGATATCCAAAATAAATTAACAATACAATTTAAAGAATTAAAAGACATGATAGAAGATGTTAAAAATATAGATGAAGAAATTCTAAAAGAATTCCAACGAAAATCAGGAGAAATAATAAACCAAGATAAAATTGGAATGATTATAGAGAAAATAGAAAAATTAAATGGAAAAATAGAAGATAATAAAAGGCTTATATTAATAGAAGAAAAAAATAAAAAATTAGAATTAAAAATAGATGATATATATGATAAATTATATAAAGTACAGAAAACACACAAAATATTAAAACAAAAGATTAAAATGTCAATAAGTGAATACATTGAAGAACTAAAATTATTAGTAAAAACATTAATAAATGATGTTCAAGATATGAAAAATGAAATAAAAGAAGTAAGAAATGATATAAATAAATTAAAACTTGAAGTTAGAGAGTTAAAAGAAAATAATAAAAATAAAGATAAGAAAATAGACAAAAAAAACTTACAGAAAAAGAAATGTCTAGAATAGGAAAGAAACATATCGAACCAGAAAATATAGTGATAGTACATGAAGTATGGATGATGAATATGGAAAAAGTATTTTTCCTAAGATATTAGAACAAGAAAAATTCAGAGAAAAATTATTAGGAAAATTAAAAATTGAAGAAAAATGAGATAATAAAGATGAATAAAGAATTAGATTTACTTATAGACAATTTTGATCAATTAAGCTTAGAAAATTTGAGTGAATATCAGGTCCTAATGAATACTGGATGAGGGCCTAAGCCAGCAAAAACTTCTAAACAAGAATTACCATATCCAAATGAAAGTTATGCACCTATATAAGATAAACCATATAGACAATTTTATAATAAAGTAAAAGATAGACAACCACTTGAAAGAAATAAATATAGAGATGGATTTGAATTAAATGATAATTATGATAAACATATTAATCATTGAGGAACAAAATTAGATATATATTGTAAAATGGATATTAAGAAAGATTTATTAACTTGGGCAGACTCAATGATATTATTCTTTTTATATAATAAAGATGATACATTGGAAAATACTGAAAGAAAAATAGAATTTTTAAAAGCATCTTTTGAAGGAAATGTTAGAAACTGGTGGGAATGAATAAGTAATGACACAAAATCACTAATTTAAATAAATGTACAAATAGAAATAGTAAAATCAGATAGACAAGGTATAGAAAAATTAATGGAATATATTGCAGATGAATTTTTAGGAGAAAATTGGATAAAAAAATGCAGAATGAGATGCAATAAGAAAAAAAGATAACGCTAGAATCAAGTTAATAAATTTAACAATATGTGATATGTGTAAAATTAAAGAATACGCTTGTGAATTTAAAAATTACTATTATTTCAATTTTATAGTAATGAAAAATAAAAAAAAATCAAGATATGTATTACAATAAATTACTAGGTTCATGGGAATATATTTTAAAATAGAGTTCGAAAATACGTTAGAGACAATTTGGGAATACCTAGATCACTAGGATAAAGAATAAAATTTCTATTTGAAATACTTACATATATATGTCGACAAAGACAATTATTGAAAAAATCAGGTAAATTAACTAGAATATGTTGGGAAGACATAGAAAAACCAACACAATGTGGATGTAATCTTGAAAAAAGAAGTATTAAAAGAAAATATAAAAATA